>SJJU01022146.1:0-15387 GCA_012932125.1 Conopomorpha cramerella | reverse complement strand
CTGAAACACACGGCACTTGATTCCAGACCAAGACAACGCCGAGCCGTCGGGTAACAGCGTGGCCTGTCACAACCTCCTCCGGCTTGGCGCGTACGCGGACAAGAGCGCGCGGTCGTCGGGCGGCGACGCCGAGCGCGACCTCGCCAAGCGCACCCTCCTCGCCTTCTCCAAGAAGTTGGCCGAAGCACCCACTTCGCTGCCCGAGATGATGTCCGCACTCATGTTCTTCACTGATTCGCCGACGCAGGTTTGTTGAATTAAATGTTACATTTCCGTAACACGCTTATAATGATTACATGCCTAGCAGTGGCGTGCACACCATATAGGCAAAAAGACACTGCCTACCTTAGTATTTTGGTTACCTAATAATACAGTTATTGCTAGATCCTTTTTTGTTGTACTCACGACATAGGCTAGGTAATGTAGTTAAGGTCCTGTGTTTAGTGGATGTGTAGATAAGTAGTACCTGTATTTCGTAAAGACAAGTTACCTATACATAGGTGTCAATCCTTGGGGATTACTGCCTACCTTGTCGTAAAAGCACGCCACTGATGCCTAGTAGGTTACATAGAAATGTCAGATAATAACAAAATAAAACTAGAGACTGCGATTATGATATCTTGTCTAATTGTTAACTAACGCTGAACTCTAAGCAAGAGAAAACAATAGTCAGTATAACTGGTAACTTTCCCCTTATGATACAGATCAGCACAGGAGTAGTTCGTCTGAAAATAAAGAAATTGTTTTTTGTTGCTCAAAATAAAATGAACATAGTTTTCTTTTTTAATATGTGAATTTCCCGTGATATTTATTGGATGACATTTTGGTTCCTCCTTCCGATGTTAATGTTACATTTTGTTAGGGAATAACGGCAGAGTATAAATACTCAATCTCTCGGCCATTCTCGGAACACATGCGCGTCTATGTTTTATCCTGTTTTCAACGCTGATGTTTTCCTGACTAATCTCTGACGCGATTCGCTAAATTCGTATTATAAGCGAGTGAACACATGTGTGTGTGTGTGTGTGTGCCAGGTGCTGATAGCCGGCGGGTACGGGGACCCGCGCACGCTGGAGCTGGTGCGCGCGGTGCGGTCGCGGCTGCTGCCGGGCCGCGTGCTCGCCGTCGCCGACCCCGCCGACCCGCCCGCCGGTATGTCCGACATATGTACGTACGGTGTATACAGCTCTTACCTCACACCAAACACAACTACACGTAGCACATTCACTCTGTATACGTTCCACCAAAATGTATCGAAAATTATGGTACTTCAAACGTCACTTTTACCACCATAATGACAGTTTGGTTTCAAATATACGCAGTATAAACAAGTATATTGGCTATATGCGCGACGGTGGCGATGCGTAGCGTTTACAACATTAGCGGAAGCTGTCAAATAATAACAATGTAAACATTGTTATTATTTGACAGCAAATATAAATAAAACCAAAGATTAAAATAGTATTGTTGACAATATTATATAAGTGAAATTTATTCAATAGTTTGTAAAATTAAAATAATAATAAAAACCGGGTTTGTAACTATTACACATAATATTAGTTTCCAACCACAAACTGAGATAAAATGCAATAAATTAGTATTACTGCAATCAACACTTGACAGCTGATCATCCGGATTTGTTTCCGATTTCTGCCGTATTGTGCGCTGCGGTCGTTATCTGTCTGCCACTACTCGCTTTGCACATAGCCAATACGCAGTAAGAACAATATTGTTCTTGCTCTTTCACTCCTGTATGTTTTTCATATTGTTGTCTTGTTTTATTCCAAACAGGTTTATTCTAGTCAGTTTTGGATGGCAAGTCTAGTTGTTTTTGGGTCTTAGAGCTCTTATATATACGTGCCATTTTGTCATAGGATTTATTGTTGTTAGAAAACTTGAATGATAAACAACTTGTCAGGTAACCTAAATAAATTACTTATTTTTGGAACACTCGATACTAAATTCCATCTGTTTCGTAGCGCCATTGTGTCAAGAATTATATTTTTCTTATGAGTATCAAAACACTCACAAAAACGAGCAATGGTCTATGTAAGTTGTTGGTGGCGTGTTAAAATGTACTATTTTCACTATGGTGAAATGCTGGGAAAAAAATTTCCATACAAAATAAACTGTTGTATATACAAGGTTAAATCCAAAACGTTGGCGAAAGGAACTCAGAAAGCAACATGATACCAAACAACTTTGGCCAAGAAACCCTATGTCAAGCCCTTGAGTTTCGCCAACGTTTTTGATTTTACGTTGTATAAAGAAATCCGATTTTTTTTACCTAGAAAGATGACATTGTATGGTCACGGAAATTTTCAACGACGTAGAGTTGTCATATTGTAACAGTTAAAACAATCACCTTAATAAATGTCATTCATATGAATTTCAATCTTAGGGAATACGAATTTAATCTTAATTTTATCTTGACCAACTGTACGCTCTCAACTCTTGGCTACATGCTGTCTATGATTACAAAACTCAAGTCAGTAAAAAGTGTTGCTCGTTATGAATGTATGTACCATGTCTTATTGTGTTTTTCAGTGCTGAGCCGCATCCGTTCAGTGGGCGACCAGCCAACGGCGTACGTGTGTCGCCGCTACGCCTGCTCGCTGCCCGTCACCGACGTCAAGCAGCTGGAGTCCTTGCTTGATGACCATGAACCCACAAAGTGATCTCTCTCTCTCTCTCTCTCTCTCTCTCTCTCTCTCTCTCTCACACACTGTTTTAGGTATATCAGAGGGTAGGTCCCATTTGTTCTTGAACAACATTTATTTGTTCGTCCTTTTCATTCCCTAGGAAAAGTAAGAGACGAGATACTTGTACTATAGAAGAAACGGGACCCACCCACGTCAGCCAATTCTTGACTATGTAACAGTCGGTCAAGAAAGTGTTCTTATCAGTTTTGTTCACAATTCCTGTATCACTAAAACATCAATAAGTTGTTACAAGTAAAAATGAACCTTAATGTGTTGTGTTATTCATATAAGTTTCAACCTTAAGATGGTAGACCACTTTCTTTCTTCTTGAATTACAATGACTCAGGTCTTTGTATAATTTCATTGCAAATTGCAATATTATGTACAAAAGTGGGATCTAAAAGGTAATTTGTCTATGTCCATACTTCCAAATTAATTGGTTTTGATCTCTATCACAAGACAGTAATGGTAATTTGATTCACTGGTGCTTAGGCCCATTTCCATTTAGATCCTACATATACATATAATACAACAGTTCAGTTAACCACGAGTAACTAATTCAGTTTTCATTTTACTTACTCGTAATAATCGTACTTACGATAGGCACCTGCCTATAACATACTAACTGTCAAGTGTTGGCTGACACTTTTGTTTTTTTTTAGCTATTATGAATCGCTCTCATTACTTAATGCTTTAATGTTTATTTCGTTTAACTAATAAAACGATATAAATTGACATGTTACAAAGAAACGTCGTTGCCAAAAACATTATAAAAATTATTCTCTTGTTCCACCGATTTTTCTGAACTTGCCAAATACTCGCCTTTTTCTAATTAGCTTATTTTGAACAAAAAAAATCAAAAAGTATTTCTGTAGAATATGCATTAGGTACTTACAGAGTAACTTCTTATTTTATTGATAATCTTTTTCTGCGCGAGTTAAGAACTCTATGCATCGGCAATAGAGTCGAAAATCAACGAAATTCTATGGATTAAATATCTAATGAAGAACTTGCTTGAAAAATACAAAGCATGGATTGACTAACTTAACGTTTTAATTACTATGCAATGTATTATGTAGACCTCGGTATCATGTTGCAATTCTGTACGGGTTTATTTGTCGACTATCGATAGGTAATCAGTAGTTTTCTACGATGAACTACTGGTACATCTCTATTAGGCACACCACACATACCGACTCATTGACATAGTCTTGATGCCACGGCGGCCAATTATTTTCTTGACACCCCAAATCGATGAATGATGAAATAAATGGCAATAACCGCCACGCTTGGCAGGCGGGTTGGCGATCGCTGCTGCCCGACCTCTGGCGAGTGCCCTCGTTCGCCTTTCCGCTGCCGTCTCCAAAGGTTTTCTATTTTCAACTTGAACGAAATGCGAAGTCCAGCTGGTCTACAAACAAATCTACGACTCAGGTAGGCACGTCGGTGGGGTTTGGTCTGTTATCTCCCGAGTCAAATAATTACAATTAAAAACATCGATATAAAAAGTGGTCAATAAATTAAAACGTTGAACCACTAATAAAAAGTAATGTCAGTTTAACAAGATAACGAGGTCTAGACTAATGAACATTAATCTTATTATAATAAACAATAATATTGCTACTTACACGTATATTATTCTGTTTTCTCTTTTGATGTAGGCTGCAGTAGCTAGTGTAGTGCAGCTGCTGAAAGCTTATCACAATAATATTCTCACAATTATAGCGCTTATGTCTTTATGAATTGTATAATCTGAAAATTAAGTACTTACATACGTAAACACGTTGAAAGTTTCGTTATATTTTTAGAATGTATGTATGTGTGATATTTTTTGTAGTAAGTTTCTTACTTTATGTTTTCAGAGCTTTAAATGTTTGTGTTGTGCTTAGGTCTATAATGTGACATATATAATATCTAGTGATTAGTTTTATTCTTCTACTAATACTGCTTTATAAAATAGGTCTTTAAATCTCTGTATAGCTTTTTTTATTCAAAACGGACTAGGAATTTCGGAGGTACATCATCTATGGCTTTGTTGATAATACGTTATTATGATACGGAAAGTGTTCTTTATTTAACTTTTCTGGATTCATAGTTATAGTTCAGCACAGAGTAGCACACAATATATGAATAATATACAGAGTGATTCGGAAATACCGTTTGAAGTCCTGGCATGTTTTGTAAACCTTTTGAAAAAAAATCCATCTTCCCATACTCAATCAGCTTATTGTGCTATTTATATGAAGAAGTCTTAAGAAGATTTTGATGTAAAAAAGTAAGTAGTACCGGATCACCCTGTATAAAATGAATTGTTATAACGTGTAGGTTATAATGAATATACCTACCAGTGAAAGAAACAAGTCATGACATGTTAATAAAATCAAACGTATATTATTAAAGTTAACTTTGATTGTTGAAATACGCTATTGTATATGTAAATGTTGGTAAATCTCAATAAAATATATTTTGGAATACTTAAATCATTAGAATGTAGGCGTTGAAAAATAACCGAAATTGTTGAATTGTGATAGTAATGAGTCTGATTGATGTGATAATTGGAGATATTTTGGATTGTCAAATATTAGTAGATCTGTCCATTAGTACTTAGTAGTACTTAGTCCCAAGATACCATACAACTTTACCCAAGGAACTCCATAGTGTTTGACATAAATAAAAAGAGGAATAAAAAAACACCTTTTCGTACAATCTTATCGATCAGTTAATGGGGAATTTTCTTTGACGTTTTTCTGACAGATTTTCGGGCTAAGAACTGTCGTTACTGTCATACTTTCCAAACAAAGTTTGACAGTAATGACAGTTCTTATACTTTCCAAACAAAGTTTGACAGTAACGACAGTTCTTAGCCCGAAAATCTGTCGGAAAAACGTCAAAGAAAATTTCCCATTGCCAGTATTGTTCATGTCAGAAAAGCAATAATCATAGAGTTGCTAATGACAAAACACGCCAATAGCGTGCACTAATCTGTCACTTCTATCTGTCTTCACTACACTGTAGTCTGTTGATACGGCGATGCACAGATAGAAGCGTACCCTTTCACCGTAAAGAATTTTTCTAATTAACTCGTGAGCGAGTTTATAGTTATTACTGCTCTGAGGGATGAATCTAGGTTTGTGTACTCGAACAACATAACATTGATTGTTGATGACTATCAGCCTAAATATATAAACAGTTAAAACGTTCGGTTTGGCCGATCTTCCAACCTGGGTTAATTTCGAGGAATTGCCTGTCCTAGTAACCAACTTAGCTAGGTTGAATAATAGGAATATGTTTTTATTGTTCTCCGATTTTCCAACCTGCCTGTACATTAGTACATCCGAGTAGGTACATAGTTATATTGCATACTCGAACAATATGCCTAATTACATACATTGTAATGACCTATTTTATAGTAAAATGCTTTTTTCTATAATGTACTTACATTGTGCCTACAAATATAATTTTCCTGACTACACCTAGGTTGGAAAAACGGACTCTGCATCCGAGATCAAATCCAATTTTCCAACCCAGCTAGGTTGGACTACGACATACGATTCCGAGAAACCAACCCAAGTTGGATTTTCCAGGTTGAAAGATCAGACTAACTGAAAACGTTGACTTACTAGTTGACGTATATTATCTCACCAGCGCACCTACCTAAGTACTAATGGACTAGGTACTCTAGATTATAAGTAATGTCACAAACATATTGGTTTGTTAGATACATATGTTTAAGAAAATTGCAAGTAATAGGTACCATAAGTACGCGTGAAATATAACATCACTAAATGTAGTATTTAGATATTTATTGCAGCGTGTAGTAATTTGGACTATTTGTTGTTGTTGAAAGGAAAATATGTAATAAATCTTTTGCGAAATAGTTTAACGTATTGTGTTTGATTTCGAACAGACGGTATCTACCCCAACAAAAAAAAAATCTGCTCCATCAACGATCGTACCTTTTCCGATCCGGTTATTTTCAGTTACCAACTGTAGTGATCATACTTTGATATCCACGGTGTGAATGCAACTACATAATATACCATAGAACAATATTTTTCCCCGTTAGTTCCGTTTGTTGACCGTGGGCGTGCGTGTCGCATTTGGTCATAATGGTACCACCGAAGATTGTTTTTTCCGTGGTACTTGTGTGAATGTTAAGTCATAACTACTGGGTGTGGTACTTAAGAAGTTACAATAATATGGGTTAACATTTTACGGTTTATACATTGCTGAGAAGCTACCTAAGCTAAGCTAGGCCGGTCTTGGTCTGCCTTTGCTCCATAGGGTCGTGGGTTCGATCCTACCACTGACTTAGTTGATGAGCTTTTGAGTACTTGTTGTGTAGCTTTCAAGTGTCTGGGTGTTTTACTTTTATAAATACGTATTTAAATGAAAAAATATATATATAAGTAAATATATCTCGTTGTCTGAATTCTATAACATAAGTGCTTTAGCTACACGCTACGTCCTCAAAATATTGATTTATTATAATTAACTGAGGTTCAAAATACCGCCTCTGGGTTTGCCTACGGAATATGGAGAGCAGCCGTCTCGGAGTCCACTTACCGAATCCGAAACACTGAGCTGCGCGCCAAAACAAACCTGATGGATGTAGATAAAAAAGCGGCGCAACTTAAAATACCTTTTGATTTCCCTGCAACGTTGCTCGTATGTCACCGGAGCGTTGGGTATATAAGGTTGACGACTAAGATAACGGGGCCGCCCTCGGAAGAGGTGGTGAGACGAAATCGTTCGCCAGGACGAACACATCAGCGCAGAAAGCGAGTGAAGGAAGGGAAGAGATACCTTTGCCCTGTAGTAGGATCCAATAGTTTAGTAATCATAACAATGTTGACAAACAGAAGATATCACACGAACAATGATGTATGTGTATACCATTCCCGTGGTACCATTCATACCACGAATCTTCATTCCTTGGTACCACGAAAAAAAAAACTTCTGTTGTACCATTAATGGTACCTATAATTTAAAGCAATTACGGGTATTCCCCATTTGTTCTATAGAACAAGTTTCTCCCACCCACTTTTCCTACAGAAAGGACGGACAAACACAATATGTTGTTCAAGAACGTCATGTTCATGGTCTTAAAAAAAAACAACTATGGACAGATAAAACTTTTTTTTTCATGCCACTGTCAGAAATACATTGAACAATTTATTGATAAGCATATTACATGTATGATAGAATGTTGAGTCTTTCTAACATTAACACAGGTTTTTAGTATACGATATTTTAGGCTTTTAATTCCCTTAATAAACTAACAGTAGGTATGTAGCCTTTAGAAATGTGCTTACATTCATATTTTATAATTCCATTAATACATTGAAAAATCTATATAAGAAATAATGCCGATATATTTTTATTTTACAACAATAAATTGATGACTAATTACTCAAACCATAGCTGGTGGATACTGTTCATAAATATTTTTATCACATCGATCATACAAATAACTATAACTAACCTACATTGATAACACCGATGTTAATTATGAGATATTAAAATAATAAATGCATGTCAAATACCTAAAACTAACATTGATCTGGATTTTTTTTTATATTAATTTAAATGGAAAAAGACTAAAAGTAAAATTATTTAGCGGGTTTATTGGCTGAAAATTTAATTTTGAGACAAAACTCGCCAAATTAAGGCCGGTGCATAAAACGAACGTTACAGTTCAAGTTAAAGTTTAAAATATCACAATAATTAAGCTAAATCTCAGTCCATAAGTTAAAAAACAAACTAGGAAAAAGCACAATACTTCGGTGCAGTTTACTGAATGTTATACGAGCACGCTAAAGTCAGGAATACACTAGAAACCTAGGACACAGCGTTGCCGATTTCCTAGTGTATCCCTAACTTAATATACAATTTTGACACACATATCAGTAGATTCACAATGGTTAAAACTGTATTCAATTGATTACATCACATTGAAATCACAGTACTCTTCATACAAATTATGTTCGCTACATAAAACAGTCGTATTTGAAAAAGCAGTGTATAGAAATACGCGTATTTTTGGCTGAACCAAAATATTTCACAAAAATGTTCTTAGTCACAGTTACGAGTCAAATGCATATAGAGATAGACGCGAGGTAGATTACAATATTTGTTCATAAACGCTTAGCATAGTATTGTTATGTTCATGGTAGGTGATTACAACATAATATTATTGTTTTATAGACAAATGGCCGAATATTCAAACGCTTCCTAAACTTAAGTGCCCCTTAAGTTCCAAGTTTTATAAGACATATCCGTCAAAATTAAGAAACGCCATAATTAAATATTGATTACGTCAATATCTACGTTGAACATCTAGGGGTAAAGCTTATGACTAACAAATTCGTGAATAAATCCCAGAGTCAACATAATTCCTTCCCATATCGTACGTAAGTCTAATATCACCATATTGACTTTACTTTCTCTAACATAATTTTGATTGAACGGTTACCAAGGAGGGAAACTAATGGATATGACGCTGTGTCGTTAACCTTGTAGTGAAGGTGAAAATCTCTACGAGCTGTTCCATTCGCCATTTAGGAGATGTCGCACTCGTATTCCAGTACAGTCTTGTGGTAGAACAGTAAATATCTGTAACAATTAAAGATTACATTAATATATGTTTTATTGTAACTTAGTTTTTAGTACTGTGCTAATTTCATTACGCATTCGTCGTCGAAATCGACAAACGAGTTAACAGCTTGCGCTATCTTCGAACTCCCGAACCTGTACGGCTGTTGTCGGTTCAACTGTTCATGATCTTATCAAGTCATTTTGGGTTATTCCGATATATTAACTTGGAGAATTCACCCTAGGGTGAAATCTAGGAAAATAATGTCTGCGGATTTACCCTAGGCTTAGTATTAACTCAGCTTAGTGAAAATTCTCAGATATAGGTTTCCCAGATATCACCCTATGGTGAATTCTCTGGGGTAAGAGATTGAAATAACCCGTCGTTTTCGCCTCTAACTGGGCTTACCGATCAGCGGTCCAAAGTACGAATTTGAAAGGCTGCGCATCTGCGCAGATACACTGGCGTAACCCATAAAGAGTTTAATATCAATAGAATGTTATCTCACCCTTCGCTATCAAGCACCTCTCGCAGCGAAGCGCGCGTGATCATGTGGTCGTCACACTTGAACCAGTTGCCCTTCATCTGGCGCACGTAGGCCGTGTAGTGTCCGGCGTCCAGCGAGCCCAGATGGTTCACGACAGCGAACAGGGAGTACCTGTTGTCCTCAAACACACCCTCGGGCGCGTTGTTGTTGTCCGACGCGCCGTTATCCACAGCGCGACGATGAGCCGACATAAAGGGCGTCATATCCAACTCGGCCGGGAACGAAACGAAAGTGGATATCTTACGGTCGATCTGCGACGAGTGCTCGAACCTTTTCAGGTGGAAACTGGCAACGATTGGGAGCGTCTCGAGCGTTAGTTGCTTAGTGGACTCCCTGTAGGCGTGGCAGTTGGAACACTTGATCTTGGCGGCGGCGCCCAGGTGTTCGGCGCGAGTGAACCGCTCGAGGCACGCGTGGAGCGACGCGGGCCCCGCCACGTCCAGGCTGATATCCCAGAACGGGTCGATGGTGGTGGACACGCCCGAGCACGCCGTGCACACCACGTCGCTCTGCAAACCGCCGGTGAAGATCTGGTCGATGATGCAGGTGCAGCGTCCGTTCTCCTTCTTCGTCTCCGTGTCCTCCACACCGTTCATGCAGTGCCTGCAATTAATGACGTTTGAAATCACTGTAATGGCCAAGATTTGAAAGAGTCCCAGACTAAGTTTTCTAGCAGATATTCCGAATATTAAGTTAATATGCCAATAGTAAATTTTATGCCGGCGTTGGAGTAAGAACAGAGAGTTTGGTTTAGAAATTTCAAAAAATAACTACATTATTTATATCTTAAAATTAGCAAACACAGACTCCGGCAAGTCGTTCCACAACCTGGCGGTTCACACTATGAAAGTAGACGCAAACCGTTTGGTTCGCGTAAATGCCAAATCCACCTGGTATGGATGACGCTTTGCCGTTCTCCTGTTTGTCCTATTGTAAAACCGCGATGGGGGGTTAAACTGATTTGAACTCAAAGAGATGAACAAACCTGTGCAGAACGTCGAGCGTGGCGATGAAGAACTCGTGCGCGTCCTGTTGCTCGTAGCCGGCGAGGTGCCGCGCGTGCGTCCAGATCAGGTGCAGCAGCCGGTGCAGCGTCAGCGGGGACTTGGCGCCCGAGTAGAACTCCTGTAACAACAACACCGTTTTATCCATTCTATATACTTACTGCGTTTATTATCAAAAAATGAAAACGTTGAAGTTGTAGTTAGTGTGTGTAGTTAGTTAATATTGATGCACTTGGATGAATACTATTTTTTTTAAATAAACCCTAAAAGTGACGTCATTACGAATATTAGGTAGACTATATTTTCTCAGTTTTAACCGAACATGCCTCCTTATCCTGAAAGGGAAGTACCGACACGATTTCTTTTTACTAGCTTATGAAAAATGAAATGTTGTCAATTGAAAACAACCAATTTTTCTCTCTTTATAATATTGTAAGTTGTTTGGAGTTGTATTTATTTTTAATTTATCTATGTGTGTATTTAAAAAGTACTTATGTAAGTATTTCAGTCTCTGGCATCTATAATACAGGGTATCCTAGTTTGGGGTTAAGTGACCGTGTGTAAAAATGTACCGATGGCGTCTGAGTACGGGAATCGCATCGCTGAAGAAAAGCCCAGACATCTTACGTCTTTCTTGATACGTACTTTATATGAAAAAGTTTGTTTAGATAAATAAATATGTTACCTGGAAAAGTTTAGACACTTCACAGACGAGACATTTTCCAGAGGCCTGCGACTTGCACTTATGCTTCTCGCCCAGAAAGTAGTCGCGCAATAACGGAGTGTGGATCAAAGTCTGGGAAATGAAATGACAAAAATGTATTATGTATTAGTACTTGTAAATACGAAAAGTCACATCCATATTACCTAGTGGGGTGGAGAGACATAATGTATCATAACATAAGTAACTTAACATGACAGTTGGGGTTTAGATGGACAAACACACAGTAAAGGTAGTGAGTCTATTGCTCAGTAATCCCTTCGTTAGTCTCGATTTACCTTAGTTCGCAATTTACTGTACTGGATAAAATCACATGGTATCATTTTACAGTTTACGTTCTAAAACAACACAAGTAAAATAACCTTAGCAATTGCCATAACTTAGCAATTGGTAGAATACAGTAATTTGGTACATTTTGCTCTTTTCATTAGAAGAGATTCGTACAAGACAGTTTTGTGAATTGTCTCCGCAATGAAATCGGTACAAATATAAAATAGGAATTTAGATCTACATAATATGAACGGAAAGATACAAGCCGCTTTTCAAAGAGCTCGCGAAAGTTTGGCACGATGGAGAAGTTATTGGGTACTTTACCGAGCGTCATATGTCGGTCCGGTCCATAACCCGTCGGCTTACCTTCAAATTACTGAAGTACAGTAGAACATACAGTGATCACATTTTCCTTTGTCGAACTTTGCCACTGACAGTTGCTAAATTCAATGGACATTAGACTTAATAAAAATTTTGGTGTGATTATTATACCCACACATAATACGACACATGATCCAACAAATCGCAACGCGTAGATGGAGGTTTTACTATGTCTGCCTCTCTTAAACTGTCTTAAACTGTCTGCCCCTCGAGTACCTATGTACTCGAGGGGCAGACAGTTTTGCATCACTTACCTGAACAATGCAGTTCATGAAGCATGTTGACCCAAGGTTCTGCAAGCCTCGCAGACCAATGGTGGTGTGCGGGGAGATCAGCCTGCGCTTGCGGAGGCGGCGGAGTGCGGCCGCCTCGTTTTGATTGGGTTTCCAGGTTATATAGGGAGCACTGAGGCCAAGGGATCTGTTTAGTTTAAAATAAGAGTTCTACTTCAGTAATCATGGTGTTTGCTTGTGTGCCTATCACACATACATACAAACGAAATATATTTTATCTTGCAACCTTGCTATCATGAGATTGTTTAAAAAGTCTTATCATACATAATATGTAACCTATATTTCAAAGTTATTATTATCTATTAGGTACCAACCCAAAACATCCTATCTATATTAAATATTTACTCATACAAAAATGGGTGCACTTACATTATACACCATGCCCAAACATATTTTATTAAAACCTAATCATAAGGTTACCACTTAGTAAATATTGCATGACAAGAAGGTATGACATGATCTGCTGGGGAGCCTTGGGATAACAAGACACACACATTGAAACATAAAATTAATCAAAATCTACTTGTTTAAGCTTAGCTTATAGTAATTAGCCTAGTCTCCATAATATGTAGTTTTCTTTAAATATTTTTTGCAAAAGAGTTAGTCTAAAGACAATCATAGACTAACATTGTTTGTATCTCTTTTGTTTTCCAATATCTTTGATAGATCAATTTATTTAGAAAACAGCTCATTTTTTATGGATAGTATTTTTATGTGCATCAAAAAAGTCTAACCTAACCTAACTAAAATATAAACACCTAATTGCCATTCTGATGATAACTTTGGCTTTTTAGGTGTGCAAGTTAGTAATTTTAGGTGTGCAAGTTAGTAATTTTGATGTACAGTTTATTATTGTCGAAAATAACCATATAAAATTAAATGACACTGACCTGGATTCCTTCAGCCGGTTCCATTTGGATATGTCAGAAAGTTCTCTGTCATAAATGTAGTCTTGGCACTGGCCACAATACACTTGGCCATGATTCAAGTCAACATAGAGGAAATGCTTCTTGGCTTTGGAGTGCTCTTGAATGTGGCCATTGTAGCAGCCAAAGAAAATGCAGTGGAGGCAGGAATGCAAACGAGGTCCAGCTTCATGGCATGTGAAGCAAATGCATGAGGTAGCCTGTGTCAAAAAATTACACATTATTTGTATCTCAATATGAAAAATTCTCTCAGTGCTATCTTGCCTCAGAGTGCCCTATACCTCCAAAACAGTCAGGCAGATTTTGATACATAGTTCATTCTTAATAAATAATAATATATAATATTGTTAACCTTCTAAACAACCTCTCCACCTCATTATTTATGGCTAATTTAATACTTTAGTTTATAATACAATACCTACATAATGTCAAACGAATGACTAATAATAAAAACAGTAAATTCTGCACTATTCAAGCAGATTACTAAGTTAATACACACACTTGTCCATGTCCACAATCCTTAAAAATGGGTATCCATAGGATCTCATCTTATAGGTATAAATATATAATTGATAGGTATGCTATGGACATATTTAGTATAAGAATGAATGAATGGGCCTTGCAAGTTGCTGACAAAGCTAAATCTCCAGATCCCATGATCAGCTACTATAATATACCAGGTAGAAAGGCAGCTGCTACGATACAATGCCTTTTACTTCCCACATAAGTCATCATTTCCCTGCCCTTAACCCACACTAGGTGCCCCACATCAGTATGGGATAGTAAATGATGTTAAAAACTAACCACACCATGATTGTTTTTAAAACTTTGTGAATTTCAATATTTGCTCTATGGGGATTTCATAAATAATGATAGTTGAACCACTGCTTATCAGGCAGGATGGCGGTCAAATGTTTGTTCATAGTGATAAAAAAAAGTACAAAAATATTTAATTACTGTAATATTATTTATTAAATTAATATTAATACTGCAAACAGTTTACAATGCTTTGCAGAAATAAGTAACTACAAGATAAAAAAAGTTCTAAAAATCTATCATGTATTGGTAGGTATGATGTCAATATTAAAAAAAATTACCAATGTAGACTTTAATAACCCTTAAATCTTAATGTAATCTATACAAGACAAATAAGTACACCACATTGAAAATTGGGCAACTGTAATCTTATAGGAGCATCCAATACAGCTGATGAGGTCAAAACTCAGATATCAGCTGTTAGCGCGACAACACGAAACAAAGACCAAATGTATGAGAGCGTCGCGTGGGGCAAATGCAACACACACATCTGTAGAAGTAGATTTGTATAATAGAACGGTATCTGCGTCTCAGAAAACTAAAGTAAATCGATAATACTGAACAATGAAACATGGCTGAATATGCTAAATAATGGTGGATGCATTTTACATTGTCACATACCTTATACCTGCGTGCTTCACTCGATGTGCAAGCTACGAAAAAAGAATTAACCACTCTGTAAGGTTGCAAACCTTTAGCGGCTTTAAAATTATTCAAATGAATACAACCGTTATCGTTCAGATAATCATTGCTGGACATTTTGCTAGTTATGCCCGGATGTAAAATTAATCACTGTTTCCAAAATTTACAGGAAAGTCGCACTGTTTTGAAACATTTCCCGACAAATTAGAATAACTAGTTTATTTTGACTGGAATACTATTTAGTATATGTTCAAAATGAATCTTCAATCACGAAACACGAATGCACTTTTGTCTTGACGAGCAGACATTGATGTTGAACTTATATTTTGGACAGAAATGTCGGAGGAGAGAAGAGGACGACCATCCGACATTCAGAGCAAAAATTTGTGTCGGAAATGGTAACGAAACGGGAAAACAGATGTCATAAAGTAACAGTGCTCGACGTTCTACATCGCGATAACGAAACGTATTTAGGTACTGCGTTCAGCTC
>SJJU01022134.1:0-12238 GCA_012932125.1 Conopomorpha cramerella | reverse complement strand
GCGCCCGCTGCTCATACTGGAGTCCAACCAGTTAGTACATACTATACTTACTGCACACGCCTGTGACACAGCCTTTATACAATGGGCAAATGTGGAAAAAAAAGAAGATATTTATTGTACAGCATTGGCATTTCTGACAAGGTAGGCAGTGATCCCCAAGGATTCACACCTATGTATAGGTAACTTGTCTTTACGAAACACTGGTACCTACCTGTCTACTCAACCACAAAACACAGGACCTTCGTCAGCCTATGTCGTGAGTACAACAAAAAAAGATACAGCAATAACTCTATTATTAGGTCGGGTAGCCAAAATACTAAGGTAGGTAGTGTATTTTTGCCTATATGGTGTGCACGCCACTGTTATTGTAGTAGTTTGTTGTTACAGTTATCTTTTTACACAAGTGTAAATATATGTCAGAGTCACCATTTGAGCATGACATTGCTCGTGTTTGGAGACTCTCCACTTCTTAGGTTAATTTAACAATAACTAATAGGTGCAGTCTAACTACAAATATACCATTTTTCATGGCTGAAGAGCCCTGACACTTGATGATGTTTTCACACTTCACTGTGTGTATATTGACATATCTACATTTCAGCAAAAATTTCGCAGTTTTTGTAGGACTCAGTTTTTGGCGGAATTGCTGACATCACTTGTCGGCACAAGAGCCATTTAAAAAAATTGAATTGAATATTTCTTTTCATATTGTAGTTTAGTTCATTTTTAAGATGTATTGAAAAAGACGCGCTAATGCAGAAATGTAATAAACTGTCAGGGCTCTTCAGCCGTGAAAAAGGGTAAGCTAAAACTTTAGTGGCAGTACTAAGGAGTATAGTAACCAGTGTCAGAAGATACCTTCGCTAGACCTGTCATTAGTACCAGCGCAGATGCGCTACCTACCGCGATGGTCAACGTAAACGTTACAAGCAAGACACTTTTCTAAATAAGATCTTTGAGTAGAAAAGTTTAGGTAGACACCCTACGTTTACCGTGAGATTGTTCACTGGTTTTGTTGCCAAACTCATAATTAATTTCTATATTAACTATTGTGGCCATTTCGGGTGCACGTGTGGTTCGACGTACTTCGAAGATCTTACTCATCTCTAGATATCGGCCATCCTTGCATATCTGGCATAAAACCAGTGTACGTACCTATTTTGTTTTCTAATAATGGGGAATTTTCTTTGACGTTTTTCTGACAGATTTTCGGGCGGAGATCTGTCATTACTGTCATACTTTCCAAACAAAGTTTGACAGTAATGACAGTTCTCCGGCCGAAAATCTGTAAGAAAAACGTCAATGAAAATTCCCCATGAATGGCAGGTTTTCTGACAGGTCGCTGAAGCTATTACAGTTCTAAGAAATGTCAATAGATGGCACTACCTAGACAGGGTTGTCATTTCATATTTTTATTTTTTGTTGACAATTCTAAAATGAGTTTCTCCTTGAGACATGTCTGATTAGCGCCATCTGTGAGATGTTTTGGAACTACTTTTGACGTATTTAAAGCTATCAGAAAACCTCTCATTATAAGATTTAGGGATGAATTGTGTAATAACCCAACATAATATTATGTTGTATGTGACCACACCAGCGTAATGATGGCGCAGTCAATGCGTGCGTGGCGCAGCGGGCGCGGCGGCGGGGCGGCCTACGACGCGGAGGCGCGCGGCGCGCTGCGGGGCCGCCGCCGGGCGCGCTGCCGCCTCTTGCTGCCGCCCGCCGGGTACGAGGCCGTGCGGGACCTGCCGCCCGGTCTGTGCCTGCCCCACGCCCCACACCCCGCTCCTCCTGCCCCCGCCTCACTCCAGACCTTCGTCTTATTTCGGGCTTACACTCTTTCAACTTCTTATTATCTAACTATCTTATATTCTATCTTTCAATGGACAATTTTCAGGGCCCCTGTTTCTCTTAGTTATGACAGATGGCGTTAGTTGTATTAGGGGGACAAATATCAACGAAATTACTAACTTCAAGCAGTCCGTATTGATGGCGACAGTAATATTTATTATTGTTTTTCTAAGTACACGTTACAAAAGTTTCTGAAGTCTAAATAACTCACACAAATAATAAAAAACGCACTAAAATATAACTGACAGAAGTCCCCCCAGATATCTACTAGCGACACCTAGATAAGAAACTTTTGGAGTTTGAACATTCCCCATTTAATTAAATTTTTAAAAATGGTTTTTATGTGAAGAACTTCATATTTCATTACTCGTAATAAACTCTCCAAGTATTGATTAGTTAAATCATTTTTTAAAGAAAGACACAGACATTGTCAGCTCGTGATCTCGGCACGTTATGTAACTGTGTCGGAACGTCGAGCAAACAACGAAGGTAAGCTAAATGCTTATCTATGGTTAATTTCGCGCCGTAATACCGGGTATAACCTTTTAATATAGACCCTCGAAGCTTACCAATTCCCGGTCTTATCCTTCTTTCATTCTTGCATGCATCAACTACGGTTATGCGTGTATACTTTTCAAACTGTATTATGTTCAATATTGTTCACCGGGTATATAGGCGCGAATATAACCAAAGACAAGCTCGAGCTTACCTTTGTTATTTTACTCGACGTTTCGACGCAGTTGCATGCTTCGTGCTCACGAGTGGACTCTGCATGCAACTGCGTCGTGCTCACGAGTGGACTCTGCATGCAACTGCGTCGAAACGTCGAGTAAAATAACAAAGGTAAGCTCGAGCTTGTCTTTGGTTATATTCGCGCCTATATACCCGGTGAACAATATTGAGTTATAATGTCTGTGCGCGTTTCATTAAAAAATGATGTATTATGTTCAATCATGGTTTTGCATTTTTATTGGAACAAGATATACAGAATGATCGCCAACCCATCTGCCAAGAGAGCCGATCATTTGCATTGGCCCCAAATGATCATGGAAATCATTGGGGGAGGCTCTCATGGCCCCAAGTGGCCCCTCGTGGCGCTGCTAGACGAGAACATGATCAGGCGATCATGGTGATGATACAGAATGTTAACATTAAAAAAAAGTAAAATGTAGGTGTTGCGTGCCCTAGCTGATACTGTTATAAGAAATCCATTTATTCTTTTTAATTCACAGAAAAGTCAGAGAACAGCAGTACCCCTACAGCCGGCAGACTATCCACGCATGCATCTACGTTAGCAATATTGACTATGTTTATATCGCGGCTTTTGCTATTAAAATAATTACGTATTTTTTCACCGTTGCGTTTTAATTTTATAAGTGAAAGGAAACAATACCTAAGTATAAAGAAATATAGGAAACGTAGGTTGAAGGTTCATAGGTCTATGTGGCGTGACTGTTATCCAGGTATGGGGTACGCAAAATTAAATATGGACCGGAAGGTATCCAAGTACCCCCATTTTTAGAACGGCAAAACGTCACCCATACCAGGTGGATTTACCATTTACGCAAACCAAACGGTTTGCGTCTACTTTCATAGTGCGAACCGCCAGGGTGTGGAATGACTTGCCGGAGTTTATGTTTCCTGCGCAGTACAGTCTGAAGGTCTTCAAGTCGCAGGTGAATAGGTACCTAATAAACAAGTGTGCTCCATCGTAGACCACATCACTGCTTAACATCAGGCAGGAAGGTGGTCAAACACTTGTTCTTACTAAATAAAAAAACCCCCACGTTTTACCACGGAAACCTACATACACAGTCTTTTTGATATGCAGGTTGCACGAGGCTTCTGAACTTCTATGGATCGCTCGGCATGTACCAATACTTTCCTACATAATACCGAGTATAAAAAGACCCCCAGCAATGGTCTTAGAAACGTTTTTTGGGCTCGTCAAAATAGAAAATTTGTTGGCTCGGGATGACATTTTGTTTGGAGATGATGATTTTTTTTTAATTTCCGTCGCCATAGTAAAAGTTGTTCATATAGACAAGAGCCCAACAACATTTCTAAGACGATTGCTCGGGGTCTTTTTACACGCAGTATAGCTGCTCTAGTCTGACGATTGACAAGGTAGTAGGTATACCTTCTCTTCTTATCACCAGATAAGAAAATTTGCCTTCGCTCAGAATTCCATTTTGCCCGTATAATGTAAAGATTAGACCCTCCCTTTTTATCCTATTAGACACAAAAGAGTGTAATGGGTAAAAGAAAAAAAAACATTTAACAAAATAAAGTGTTTATTTCTTAAAGCTCAACAATAAATAGTTATTAGTAACAAACGTACTTAATTGACTTACACAGCATTAGTTTAACAGTGTTACAGCAAATAGGCGACGACAGCGACCAGCGACACTAGCGCCATCATCGGCTGAGCGAACGCAGCGCCATCTGCAATTTATAAATGTATCTTTAAACTTTTGTTTTAAATAACTTGGTTTTTTGAAGTGTAATCATTATGACGTTGCAATCAAATAATCGCAGCTGTGATAGACTGAACAAACGCTGTCGTCAGCCAATCATAGCTCGGGGGGGAATTTTCTTTGACTTTTTCTGACAGATTTTTGGGCGGAGACCTGTCATTACTGTCAAACTTCGTTTGAAGACAGTAATGACAGTTCTCTCAGATGAATTCCCCATTGCCTTGTCAAACTGTCTACGCTCCAAGAAACCGATGGTAAATTACGTTTCATTCATGTGGTAGGAAATACAAGTGCTAGGAATCAATCAATCACTGTTGTAGTTATGTAAATGCAAGGAAACATGTAAAGGAATGTATAGTATGTTTACTAAGACAATTTAATTAAAAGTGCAAAACTGAACTGTACGTCGACCATGATCAATCTTAAACAGAGGTAGCATGTATGACTTACATATCGCATAGTTAGAACAAAAAGGACCCAATACGAAACATTCCGATTTTGTAATTTAAGTTTTGTACCTTTTATGTTAAGGTTCAATTTCATAAAATGACACATTTTTTTATTTTTTTTCAATCACTATGAACAAGCGTTTGACCACCATCCTGCCTGATGTTGAGCAGCGATGTGGTCTACGATGGAGCACACTTGTTCATTAGGTACCTATTCACCCCAGTGACTTGAAGACCTTTCAGACTGTACTGCGCAGGAAACACAGACTGTCTTGTGTCACACTTGTTCTAACAGTGCGATATGTACATGCTTACCCAAACAGCGCGTCTGGTGAGCATTTCACGCAACTAGGAAACATTACTGATAGTGGATGAGAGCAAGATCATTACCGATTTATTTTATACCTGTGGTCGACGTACCGCTGACACTGATTGTCGTAAAATACGAATAAGGGACGAGTTTATGGATAGTATATTGTCTGCAATTACTTGACCTTAAATAATTACATTTATATAAAATATTGCTACGGCCCGGTTTCGGTAAAAGCTGCTGTAAGAGGTGTCTGCTTTTCTTTTCAAATGGGTGAGCGTCTGTGGTCCAGTTGGTCGGATACTTGACTTGTAACCGGGAGGTCGCGTGTTCGAGTCCGGCTACTGGACGTGTACCAATGGGACGCTTTTTCAGAGCCTATGTACACAACGCGACGCTCGTACGATGAAGGACAACGTCGTGATGAAACCCGCACACCACATGGTGTGTGAACCCTATAACGGCGATAGGCTCACCCCCTGTCACATTGGGTTAAATACGCTTGGTGAACCAGCATTTGCTTATTAACACATTGGCGGACAGTAAAAGAACACAATAGATTTTTTATTGTTACGACGGCTATAGCCGTTCACTGTCCGGGAAAGAGTTAAGCAAGTGCCTCTCTCTACCCCGCTTTGAGATGAAAAAATAATCATTTCATTTTTATTCATCATTTTTCAAATGGGTAAAGAGTGGAGAGGAAGTGATTAATTTTTCTAATTAATTTTGTGCTTCGAGCGAGCGAACTGTACAGAAAAGAAGAGATGATACCCGACAGCCTCTTATAGGTCTGACAACGTGAAACTAAATGCAGATGGAGCTGCGTACGCTTGACCTATATGAACCAACTAGTGGACGCCCCGCGATTTCATTCGCGTAATTTAGTAGTACCTGCATCCCAAATTTCAAGCGTCTAACTTGAGCGGTTTAGATTTTTCATAGAAAAGTATTTTCCCGTTAATTCCCGTTCCCGTGGGAATTTCTGGAATTCCTTTCTTAGTGCACCCCTACGGTACCTAAGCTACGTCCGTACCGTCAAATCAGTTCGTATAATAAAAATATGTACTTTATACTATTATAATATTACAGTGCAGTAGTTCACACCTCTTCGCTTTAACGGAATCCGGGCCTAAGTTATTAAGAATACTCCTAGATCTCGCCGAATGCCTACTGATGGAATCAATTATGTTCTAAAGACAGGACAACATTTTAAGATAAAAAGGTAAGTATATGCATAATAAATTTATGATATGATGAATCAAATCTAATCTTCTGGATTGGTCTCCTACCTAATTCCCCATGCCTGTATCAATGACTTATCGCCACATTTTGAATAAAATATGAATTAATACAGTTTTTGTAAAATATATTCTTTATTGCAATCTTCTATAACTTACTTGATCCCTAGACACTATTGATGTGTGTTTTTCCCACAAACGCTGTACTTTAGTACTGTTACTTTACTTTTTAGTACTACTACTGTATAGTACTTTGACTCTGGTTTGTCGAAATCTTGCTTAGGACTGTCAAGGATTGGAATCTGACATAACCTAAGCAAAAAATTGTCAAAAGTAAAGTCAAAGTTTGCTTAATAGATCTCAAAGTGATAGGGAAGAAAACGCGACGAGAGAAACGCAAATGTAGATGGCGCTTTTTACACTTGACTAATATGAACCAATGAATGTGAGGCATACAGGTTCACTTGACAGGCTAATCTTGTAGTGACAATCCATTACCCAATCGTGCTATTTTGAGTCAAGCGAAACTAGCGCCATTAGTTCATGAGTTTTCCTCCCTATAGGGAGAATACAATTCAATACAGTTAACAATCAAAAGTGTCTAGGAATCAAGTACATTTTAGAAGATTGCAATCAAGAATATATTTTACAAAAACTAAATTCATTCATAATTTATTCAAAATGTGGTGATAAGTCATTGATCAGGCGGGATTGGAGAATTAGGTAGGAGACCAATTCAGAAGATTAGATTTGATTTAAATAAATTAGTTTTTTTTAGAGCTAAAATGTTCTTGATCCCTAGACACTTTTGATGTGTGTAGAACTAAAATATTTGTACCTCTACAAGTATTTCAGTTGTTGTTCGAAATTGTATGAATTCTTGTAAAAACACTCAGTTTTGTATGTATGGAATACTTACACATTATACTGAAACTATATACACCTTGGTTATAACCAGTTTCTTTAGTAAGTACTTACAAAAAAAAAGTAGTAAACTTTACGTAAAATATAGGTACATGAATAAAATAAATGCTTACTTTTTACTTAATAAAATATAAATAATACTACCACATAATACTATTACATAATTACTTAGATATAGAAATAACTATATCGAAAAAATATATACATACTTAAATACCTATTAGAAAGAAATTAAGTAGGTAAGCCAAATAGCTCATGCATAGTATGTAATAAAAAATAATTTGCTGTTAAATTAATAAAATTCTATAAATGTAAGTAATTAAGTAAGTATTAAGAACACTTAACTAACACAGAAACAATATTGTTCACCTGGTATATAGGCGCGAATATAATCAAAGACAAGCTCGAGCTTACCTTTGTTGTTTTACTCGACGACTCTTTGAGGGTAGTTACGGATTCGTATCAAACCAGTGAACCTATATACTTATTATGTTCGCGCCTATGTACCCGATGAACAATATTGCCCGTTTCATTAAAAAAATATCTAACACAGAAACAATTTACTTTAAAGAAGCAGCATTTTAAAGAAGTATTAAACTCAAGCACTTATAGACAACGTCAAAACAAAAATGTTGGCAAAAAAAAGACCGATATTGATATATATAAAAGCATCAAAATCACGGACTTAGTGACTCTCTCGAGATTCGCTAACATTTTTAATTTGACATTGTATATTACGATCTGTTTTAATAGCTTAAAAATCCTGTTTAGTGTAATGCAGATGGATAGGACGAATGGCAGGCGATGCCATGGGGCAGGTATTGGATGTGGGCAGCGTGGCGGGGGCGTCATACCGGCTTCGTCAGCGGCGAGGTCCTGGCTGCGCGGCGCCCACGGCCGGGGCAGCGCCGTGTCGGGAGGCGGCGTGGTGCCGGCGCCGGACTCGCCCGACTCGCCCGACTCGCCCACCTCGCTCACCTCGCCCTCTGCGCTAAGCCCAGCGCTGCCTAAGCCCCACAACACGTTAGCAACTAATCTACATGCGGAAGCGGTGCACGGCAACCTTAGAAGACTGTAAGCACATTGCAAACAATGGGCAACCGATATTGTCACAGTCTTTCTGTCAGTCTTGTCAATCAATTTGCAATTTTAGAATAAAAACTTCCGTTACGCTCAAAATTTTAATGTAGTGTTCAGGCTCGCAATGAATTTTCAACGGACTCTATTTAATTATTTTATTTCAGATAGTTTACCGGTAGCCCATTCTTTAGGTGATACAAAATATCGTACGCGATTATTTAAATCCAATCTTAGATACAAAAAGCGAAGAAGCGACACAACTCACTGCGAGTCGGAGCTCTCAGTTCACTTTTGGTATTAATTTATGAATAACACATAGAATTTTCAATAAAGTCATCAATCATCATGATGATGATGATGATGTACTATTTAAAATTATATATATTTATCCCACGTATATTTCGAGAGTACATTAAAATCTTTCGAAAAATAAACAATTTAAAATTTTAATTAATCCAGTTTGGTGTTAAATGATCGTGTACGAATGATGACTCAGTTGCACTCAGTAAACATGCAATATACTACTTGTTCCTAAAGTCATGTCGACTTTGAACTGGCAATAGGTTCTATCTGATTATAAAAGTTCATGCAACTTTCAAACCAAAAAGTACTAACTGACATAGTCATACTAGTCAAATTCGTATCATACTGACGGTTTTGATAGGACGTATTGACAGTTCACAGTCGATTGTGTGATTCCAGTACCTCAGCTCCCGCAGCTCACGGCGCGGCGCAAGCCTTCTCAGTAATGTTAGTATAGAGACCTGCCCATCTATTGCCGTTGCACTATGCTCATGAAAATATATTCCGTCTCTTTGTAACCGACAGGTTAAAGGAGAGGTTCTTAAATCCACGAGTACATACAGAGTGCAAAAGGACCCAGAGAAATGGTCTTGGAAACGTTGTTCGGTTCGTCAATATGAACAACTTTTACAATGCCGACAATGCAAAAAAATATTTCATCTCCGTACAAAATAAACAAATATTTGAGAAAATACTGGACCGTTTTGAAAACGAGTCAGATGAACACAAGAAGAACACAATGCAAAAAAGAAATGTTCATCTCCATACAGAATAAAAAAACTTTACTATGACGATTGGGGAGAATTTTTTTTTTATTGGCGGCCCAATAACTGTTCTAAGATCAGTGCTCGGAGTCCTTTTACACGCAGTATATTTTTTTGTATGATCATGCATAACTTTTTACAGTGCAGTTCGATTTCTTATTATTTTAAAGGATAGGTTATGTCCAGTCGCTCGTCCCAGTCGCATATATGAATATGAAAGAATTTTTTATCTTAAATTTTTTCGGTGGTTTCATTTTTTTTCAAGGTAGTGGGTCAAATGTTTATTCATTGTGTTTAAAAAAACCATAACCATAATGCAACTTCAATAGGGGCTCCGAGTAGCCATAACAATGAAGTGTAGACACACAACATCACCATATCAGCCAAAAGAATGTGCACAGTCAGAATCAGATCCCTGTACAATTTTCCTAATGTAGAGCTACCTATTAAAACTAGAAACGAGATAAGCATTCAGCTTACCTTCGCTGCTTTACCCGTTTTTTGGTAATACTTAAACTTTTAATATCATGTCAATGCGCGTTTCCTTAAAAAACAAATTTAGAGCTACCTAGTTTATATTATTTCACTTTCCAAAAAGTTTCCACAATTACTTATCCGCACAGTAACAATACTGTATCTCCAATAAATAAATAACAATACTGTATCGCATAATCCTTCGTATGTTATGTAATGTTCATGAATATTGATACTTTGCAACTATTATTTTGTTGTAACGATAACTTTATTGTGAACAAAAGTTAAAACAAATTTGCTTACACATTAGGTAATTACCTACACATAGGTGTTTAACTCATTTTCCTCTATAACGTAGAGGTCGCTACTAGTTTCTGTGTGGATTGTCAATCAGATCAGCTGAATGACGTGATATTTCTTTCGATATTGATTGAAGCTGTTGCAAGAAGTTTCCGTCAAAGAGGGTTTGATTGATGATCGACATAGAACACCGTAGCGTCATCTTTTGAGAAAATCAAAATGCCTGATTCCGAAAAACAATGTCACTGTCCCTATAGATTATACCATACAAATCATTACAGACATATCATATAATTTATCAGTAGTATCTTTTCAACTTATTTTAGTGATAATGAATTAACAATAAAGTAAATACGATTCTTCGTTAAAAAACCAATAACTTGCCTATTCTGGCAACACTCTAAATTTCCAATGAGAGGTTTTCTGACAGCTTCAAAAACGTCAAAAGTAGTTCTCAAACATCCCACGAGTGGCGCTAATCAGACATGATATCAAGAAGAAACTCATTATTGAATGGGGAATTTTCTTTGACGTTTTTTGACAGATTTTCGAGCGGAAAACTGTCATTACTATCATACGTTGCAAACAAATTTTGACAGTAATCATCCTATAAATCTCTCAGAAAATCGTCAAAGAGCGGAAAACTGTCATAACTGTCATACGTTGCAAACAAAATTTGACAGTAATGACAGTTCTCAGCCTGTAAATCTCTCAGAAAATCGTCAAAGAAAATTCCCCATTGTCAACAGAAAATAACACTATGAGATGACAACCCTGTCTAGGTAGTGCCATCTATGGACATTTCTTAGAACTGCAATAAGGCACCTGTCAGAAAACCTCCCATTCTATATAATTCTCATATAATTATTTTTAAAATCATTTGTTTTTAGAGTACCTAGGCCTTTAGCCATAGAATTTTCTAGGCTTAAAAGCCTACGTCCCAAGCAAAATCTTTAAAAAAAAAAAGTGCAAATTCTCGTGCAAAACCCACCATGTTCATATTCAATCTTGTCGATGAACTGCGGATGCACGACGGACTCGTCCTCGAAGATCATCTCGCAGGTGATGAGCGCCTTCTCGCCGAGCTCCGTCCCGTTGGCCGACGCCGTCACCTTGAAGAAGCCGTCGTCAGACGACTCCAATTCTTCCTTGGTGGTCACTTCCACTCTGCGTAGAGCATTCGTAACATTATAAACAAACTAGCTTTGCTGTCAAAACAAAGTTTCGCGACCTCCCGGATGCAAGTCAAGTATCCGACCAACTGGACCACAGACGCTCTACTGGACTGACAGTATATCTTATATATAAAATTTCCATGTCACAATGTTATTTACCGTACTCCTCCGAAACGGCTTAACCGATTTGTACCAAATTTTATATGCGTATTCAGTAGGTCTGAGAATCGGCTACTAACTATTTTTTTACGCATCTACCAGTTGTATTTCTCCCAATACACCACGGGGTACAAAGGCCACTTATAATGGCAACACAAATATTTGCCGGGACAGTATATCTATATCTAATATATAAAATTCTCGTGTCACAGTTTTCGTTGCCATACTCCTCCGAAACGGCTTTACCGATTTTCACCAAATTTTATATGCGTATTCAGTAGGTCTGAGAATCGGCTACTATCTATTTTTTATCCACCTGCCAGTTGTATTTCTCCCAATACACTGGGTACAAAGGCGACTTATTATGGCAAAACGAACGTTTGCCGGGACAGCTAGTCTAATATATAAAATTCTCGTGTCACAGTTTTCGTTGCCATACTCCTCCGAAACGGCTTTACCGATTTTTACCAAATTTTATATGAGTATTCAGTAGGTCTGAGAATCGGCTACTATCTATTTTTTACGCATCTACCAGTTGTATTTCTCCCAATACACGGGGTACAAAGGCAACTTATTATGGCAAAACAAATGTTTGCCGGGACAGCTAATATATATATAAAAGAAAGTTGTGTTAGTTACTCCATTTATAACTCAAGAACGGCTGAACCGATTTGGTTGAAAATTGGTGGGGAGGTAGCTTAGAACCGGGAGACGGACATAGGATACTTTTT
>SJJU01022130.1:0-11415 GCA_012932125.1 Conopomorpha cramerella | reverse complement strand
AATACATATTATAGTAACAGGGAAACACTGTTAATAATGTATTTGGCAAAACAATGTTTGCAGGGTCAACTAGTAATTATTGCCTTGTTATTAATGATGTAGCAACAAATTGCAAATTTTGTTATAATGATTTTGAATTCTGTTCTGAATACCATAGACTTCAAAATCAGTGATCTCATGTGCCTGGTATATAATATCGTTAAAAGGCTAAGCAATCTTGTTTGACCTATGAAAAATATTACAAATATGTTCCTAGGGTAGGTATTGTACATTTTATTATAAAGTCGAACTGCCACATTGAAAAGGCTATTTTGCAGAAAATTACAAGCAATAACATTGTGTTTGTGTATATGTCAATATAGAATATTAAATATTTATCTGCTGCTAAATAAAACATACTTAATTACGTCAAGTATCCATTTATTCAATAGATATAATGTACATTGTTGTGTTATAATGTACATATACAATCTCATTTGCATTTAGTTTTTATGTTTAAAATGTTGCAAGGTAACATAAAAATTCATGCTTGCAAAACTAAAGCCTTGTATGTAGTACCTACATGAAAATATAATTTATGCTGTGCTCATTGGTTCTAGTAGTATTAGCAACTAACTTTCCGCCCGCGGCATCGCCCGCGTGGATTTCGGTTATATTGCGGTATAAAGAACAACTTATCATTCATACAAAGCAATCGGTTCAGTAGTTACGAAAGCGGAACAAACAAACTCACTTTCCGATTTATAATATTAGTAAGGATAACATACAAACCTTTGTAAAGTCATAATAGTAAATTAAGTAACTTTTTCAAGCCTATTAGGATTGCAATTTGCGAGGTTCATAGACTGGGACTAGTGCAACATTATAGGCAGTTTTATGATATCTCTCATCTATGCACAGCAGACAAGTGGTTGTACCTAGCTAATGATTCATTTGCCAGTTTTTTTTAACCCTTCACATGTTTGATTCATATATAAAGAAAAAAGAACTGGCTTCAACCAGTATTCAACAGATTTGTGGTTTTCTCATCGATGCCATTGCATTGTTGAAACGAGAATATTAAAAAAATAAAATAAAAATATCATCCCAATTGGTTTACTCAGTTAAAAGTTTTGTGACAACAAACAAAAAGAACCTCCTTTTTATAAATGGTTAAAAAGTAAAATAGATGTACAATCAGTAGGCCAAGTCGCAATCCTCTGGCATTGTGTAGGTTTGCTCTGATGAAGTTTTGGCAGTGGTTTACACCAATGTCTAAGAGTGAAATGCGGAGCCGGTCACCATGTTACTTTAGCAGGTACCTACAAGTCCCTTATAACGCTTGGTGAGGGTATCCATAACGCTTTTCCGGACAATAAAGAAAAGCTTAAGTCTTCAGTAGCTTGAACGTTTCTATTGTGTGCGTCATCACCAAAGTAATGATCCTAACGAAGTCACTAAGGCATCTAAAACGTTCATAACAATTTTTTAGTAATTTGTATTCGGAAAGGGTACGGTTCGGGTAGGGACGCTGGGTACTGACCACAACTATGGGGTGTAATGTAACATGTTACACAGCTAGCATCTGTGCAGTCAGTATGCCGATTTTGTACCAACCCGACGCGTAACATGCTCGATGGGAATGTTAAGGTGGGTACTGACCAACGTTACGTGGTGTAATGTAACATATTACACGGCGAGCATTCGTGCAGTCAGTACGTCGTCGTGTTACACTGATTGTATACCAGCTCGATGCGTAAAATGCTCGATGCGATTGTTACATTACGCATTGTAACTTTGGTCAGTACCCACCTTTTCATTAAGCCTCGTAACGGCCAGTACCTTTTAAATGCCAGAAGACGATGTTCCATGATAGAATTAGTCAAACTAGAAGCCAACTGTACATTAATTAACCAATCAAAGTCCCGTCGATGACTCTTTAAGGCAGCACGCGGTCGCGTTTTTCACACTGAAGGGTGCTACTCGTTGTCGTGTCTAAGTGGGGGCCTACTCACCCTCCACAGTCCGTCGCCCTCACTTTTTAATGACGTCGCCGTTTGCTGATTGAGGCCCTAACGACACGCTTTGAAAGGATCTTGCTGATAATTATTATTACTCTGCGCTTACTTTTACATTACTATCGAGCTTAATGTGAAGTAATGGTGTACAAAACCACTACTTAGTTGTTACAAAGTTATATACATACATCAAGGAAATGTCCTTCAAAGTAACAACTTGACATTAGAAAAAATGGTAAAGGTATTATATAACTTATGGAAAATTGTAAAGAAAAATAACTTACTTCAACCATTATTAGTCGCCCCCCTACGATTTTCATGCCATCATCAAATACTGACTTCCTTATGATGGGACCACCTTTGAAATATCATCTTTTCAACAAAAAAATAATCTTCAAAATCGGTTCATAATCACATAAAATAGCAAGTCGCTTAAATATATTGAAGTAATTTTCTATTTGTATGTGCAGATTTAGAAATACCATGGATATAATATCGACAACTGTCCTATAGGGCAGGGCCAAAAAGTGATTGATGACTCCTTACCGCCGCAGTTTTCCTCACGATGTTCCTTTTCCGCATGGGCGCTGTGTAAATGCATCATCGAAATCAATCATACAAATAAAATTAATAATAATAAATCTCAGGATACCGGGACATTTCCATCTGACCCAAAACTAGGTCACCTTTCATTATGACCGACTAATATACATAAAAGATAAATAATAAAAAAAATAATAAACTTCACGCCTTTTAATCCCAAAGTGGGGTAGGCAGAGGCACTTGCTAAAGCAAATGCCCACGGTTCACCGAGCGTATTTAACCCAAACGTGACGGGGGGTGAGCCCATCGCCGTTATAGGGTTCAGACACCTTGTGGTGTGCGGGTTTCATCACGATGTTGTCCTTCACCGTATGAGCGTTGCGTTGCGTACATAGGCTCTGAAAAAGAGTCTCATTGGTACGCGTCCAGTAGCCGGACTCGAACCCGCGAGCTCCCGGTTACAAGTCAAGTATCCGACCAACTGGACCACAGTCGCTCGATATACATAAATACTGAATTATATTAAATTAATGTAAAATAATACATTCAACGTGTTCACATCCCGGATGCTATTTGGAGATCTTTTGATCACTAAGTGGGGTAGATACTGAGCAACCTATTTTTACCTATTTTAGGCCACAATTGCCCTACAATTACTTACTAACTTATTCATATTTTACATTTTTAGCTCACCGATCGATAATTCTTACTATTGAAAATGAACTGGTATACACTTATAAAGTTCTTTAGCATGTGAGTAAGCCCAAGTGTATAGTATCCTAAATTACATACAACACCCAAGTCTTTAATCCCCAGTAAGGGAACAGAACCTTTGGACACGTGATGTATTTTAGGACACTAATTTTAGTAAGTACTCCCTTTTGCACCTGGAATTTTCTTGATCTCGGTACTAGTCTAGTCTTTTCGAATAGAAACTTAAATAATAGTTAGTGTGACATAAAACTGCTTTTGAGTTTCAATATGCGTTAGATAATACAACCACAAGACCGTCCCTCCATTCTCGACGAATCCGACAAAATCTCCACTAATTACGCGTTATCGTCATTAAAGAATTTGTTTGTACAGCACAACTGTGATATTTATTTGAGAATGTAACAAAGTCTGTGTATTCTGCTATTTATTTTGAACCGAGTCTCGGCGAGTTGTACAAAGTGTGTATTTCTCTCTGTCTTTATCGTTCTGTATCGCTATGAGCGAGATAATTAAATATTAGGCTGCGAAAACATTTGCTAATAGGTAAACAATTTAACATAGAGCCGGGGGCTATAGATGGTGACCAGGAGATCAGACATTGACAGCTACCCGTCAAAAAAACTTTATTAATATTTTTTTTACACTTCGGTAAATATTGCTTACACTCTCTATTAAATTGTTATTTTGGGGAGATTACTGTAAATAAACATGCATCAATTATCTTACAGTGCACACAATTCATAATATGACACAACATAATATAATGTTACGAGAATAGTTCCAAAAGTATGACAGTAACTTAGCTTGTACATCGCGACCTTTACATTGGAAGAATTAATATAGATATGTCATATAATTGCAATAATGGCTAGTGCGCGCGTCAAGAAAATACGACAGAGAACAAATTCGCGTTATGATTGGCTGTTATGTCACGTTTCATGCGACTCAGCTTGAATTAACAAATCACAGCGCGTTATTATGTCTTGTCGCTTTCTTGGGGCGATGTGATAAGGGGGTTGGGACACGTCTCACTTAGCACGAGTGTCTATTTAAATGTCCCCGAAAGTGCTAAGCTTATCAACGTACTTTAATCACTTTAACTTGAGAACATAATGGTTGTATCTCTACATGTAGGTACATGCCTAAATTTAATTACTTAACTGCTGCGTGACATGTAATCTAAATAGGTAGCAACATACAAGGAAAAGCTGACTGCCTGCTTGCGTCGCTCAAACTGTACAGTGTAAAAGCACCCCGAGCAATGGTCTTATAGAATCGTTGTTGGGCTCGTATGAACAACTTTTACCAAGGCGACAATGCGGGGAAATGAAAAAAAATTCAGTCCCCATACAAAATGTCTTCTAAGGCAAAAATTTATCTATTTTGTATAGCGATGATTTTTTTTTTTGCTTTCCTCCGCATAAAAAAACAGAACCAGTAAAATTTTACCGATTTGTGCATCAATGCCATTGTCGGAACTGAATCAAATTTAAACGGGTCTAAACGGAGAGCACCAGATTAAAAAAAACATAACTTGCTTGGATAATGATTATAACTTCCGTTTATAACACACGTGCCATGTAAGGCTCGTATTCTCTAAAGTTACTCAAGTACACGCACTTTTCTCAAGGAACGTTTGTTCTACATTAAATCTACGGCCCGTATTCTGAAATGTGAAGCAACCATTTTTATCGTCATATCGCATAATGTATCGTACATTACAAAAATATTTTTCTAAATCGGTCTTCACCAATCTACAAATTTCCCTCCTAGATATTCTTACCTAGTACAGATGCTCAATATAAACGCAAGTGAAACCGCAAAAAGTAATTTAGTTTGTAATAAATGTAAGTCTATTAAAAAGCAATGTTTTGCACGCGCAAGGCTCGCAGTTCGTTGCCTTACTCCCGGGGTGACCTATTTAATGAAAGGTGTGTCCCTTGAAGTGGCATCGATTCGAACACGACTTTTTGTTTGCTTGAGTACTTAGGTCTTTCATTTACTTATAATTTAGAACCTTAGCAACAATTGCGGTGTAAGTATACCAGGCTCAACTTCATTAGTATTTTTTTATGTTCACTAAACAAGCGTTTGGCCACCATCCTGACTGATGTTAAGCAACGATGTGGTCTACGATGGAGCACACTTGTTCATTAGGAATCTATTTACCCCAGTGACTTGAAAACCTCCAGACTATACTGCGCAGGAAATACAGACTCCGGCAAGTCGTTCCACATACGTTCGCACTATGAAAGTTGACGCAAACCGTTTGGTTCGCGTAAATGGTAAATCCACCTGGTATGGATGACTTTTGGCCGTTCTTCTGGTTGTTCTACTGTAAAAGCGCGATGGGGCATCGGATTATAAACCTATGTTTACACCGGTCAAACATTCACAAGAAAAATTGTTTGACACATATCCATTAACGCTTGTTAGTCGTATTTCATGAACAAATGACCAGATCACTGGGCCCATGTCAAACATGTTTTTTTTTTGTATGTTTTGATTGAAATGCACGGTAACGCGCTAAAATTAGCTGATGTAAAATCACGATGGGGGTATTTATAAGCCAGTTGTTTTTCAAGTACGGAATAACCAGTTGTAGTATACATATACGTACTCTCACGTACGTAATGCCCAAAAGGGGGTCAACAGAACCTTGGGACCACAAGGACCCTTCTGCCACATTTGGCATAATGAGCTTTTTTTTAAATATTTTACAACAACACACATTGTCTTCATCACTTCTTAAGTAGCTAAAGCACGTGTATTATGGAATTCAGACAACGAAATATACTTAAGTAATTAAAAGCTCATCACCTATAACCTTTCAGCGGTGGGAATCGACCCCACGACTACGGATTAGAGGCAGACACGCTGACCACTACACCAACGGGCGTAGAATGGTTATGAAGATTTTTTTTTTATTTTTTTTGGCATACATGTATAAACTTTGTATAAGTAACAGGGCGTTTATTGGTAAGAGGACTAATGTTCTAGGAAGAGGTTAATGGACTTTTTGCGCTATCTTTAATCAGTATTATATTATCATCTTGATATTTTTTATATTGTTGTAGGTACCGAGAGATATTGGGACATTTATATAGATAGTGGGTCGATCAGGATCGTTGCGTTTAAAAATAATTTAAGATTGTATTCATGATAATAAATGATGTCGAATAAACTGTTTAGGTGTTAAATCATACAAGTGTCTTAGTAAATTTTAAGTGTACAGAAATACAGTACCTGTAATGGATCAGTACCGAGACATAAGTTTAAATATTTGATTTTCTGAGAACGATCACAGTATTATTTATATAATTCGTACCCATGTTTATTATCTGTACAAATGTTTGAAGTTGTCCACAAACTTAATTTAAAACTATGTTTAAAAGCAGAACTCTCTCTCTCTTTGAGTTGTCAAAGTTTAATAGAGGAGCTCGGAATAAAATCCTTTTTTTTAACGGAACCCGACGGGGACGTGTAAATGAGAAAAGTTTTACCTTTTCCGTCGTACAGTCAGCGTCTGTTCTAGACGTGTCACAAGTACGCACTAATTTTGTTATATAAATTAATCAATACATATTATAAAATAAAGTCACATCCTGCCGTTTATTCTACGATTTTTAAAACTACGCAACGGTTTTTGATGCGATTTTATTTTATAGATTGAGTGATTCTCGAGGAAGATTTATATTAATAATACATGTATATAACATCGTATAGACACTGTTAATGATAAATTTTGGCAAAACTACGTTCGCCGGGTCAGCTAGTAGATAATAAACAGAAGGCCTTACATATGTATTAGCGATCAACAATTTGTCCATAACAACCCTAAATGTTATGCTAGAAATGTTCAGCTCCTAAACGTGAATTTATGTACTTATGTATGTATTTTATTATAAATAAATCTGACGCACATTGTAAAGCGATAGGTGACACCGTATAGGTGTCGTAGTGTACAAACGATTATTGCGGACAACAAAACTACTACAGACAAGCTAAGTTTTTTTTTTACTCCACAGTGCCCTTGATGAAGAACTAAGTACCTACGTACATACGTACAGAAAGTAACATAATACCACTTGTTACAGATGGGTGAGCGGGAAACGGCGAGCGGCGCGACGTCGGGCGCGCCGCGGTGCGTGCTACGCGCGAGGGCATTTGTCCTGTAAGTATTTTTGATCTACCAAAAGGATTAATTTCATGTACAGTTGACCTGAAGTCTGGTTTAAAGTGCGTCACAGAAATACTATAAAAAATAACACATAACGACCGGAAGCATAATGATTAATGTCAGAATGTTATATGTAGGAATGTCAAAAAATTCGTTAGATACATACATCGCACAGTTAGAAAAAAAGGGACCCAATATGAAACATGCTGCTTTTGCAATTTAAGTTTTTTTATGTCTTTGTTAAGGTTCAATTCCATAAAATGACACATTTTGTTTTGTGTCACTTTTGATCTAACTATGCGACATAACGTTAACACAGAAAATTCCTCGTCGACCTTGTTATGTTAGAAAAAAAATATTCTAGTTAATTTGGCCGGACTATTTTAAGATATTACAAGAGATAATCACGGAGAAGTAGGGTAGGGTTGTTCAGGTTGTGACTGGGACGGGATGCATAAAGCGTCAGTCACAATAAGTTACATTCAATATAAAGTTAAACAATACAATTATGGGTTCGTTTATCTAATACTTACATACATGTATACAATCACATCTGTAATCCCTAAAAGAAGGTGGACAGAATCTTGGGACCACAAGCACCCTTTCCTTTCCCCACATTTTAACATAATACGGAGTTAAGAATATCAATTACCTACCTAATACAACTTTTACAAAACACAATTTACAACTTTCGTACCTACAAAAAACTACCGCTGAAATAGTTACTGTATTTCTGAATATCGAAATTGCGTTTTACTCCCTCCCGCATTGAACTAAAAGGGGAACGTCCCTGGACGCTTAGAATTTTTGTAAAGAGCACGAATACGTCGCAATATGAAAAAATCAATCTGTATGTTAATACTTAAACTATTTAGATTTAAAACCAAGTTCAAGATTTTTGTCGGGTATTGTGATCCTGTGGAGAGGCCCATGTCCAGTAGTGGACAAGTATAGGCTGATGATGATTGTCGTCCTATGTTGCAAAGTAGTCTTTCAGATAAGTATTTAATAAAGACGTATGATTTTCGGTCCTACATAATGACCGACGTATTCGATCTAAGTATGTTAGTCAATTCTTATAACATACAATACTTCGCATGATAAGTAATCTTACAGTATAAATGTAAAACCGAAATTATAGACAGATATGTGGATGTTTGTTGCTCTTTCACGCAAAGACTACTGAGCTGCTTTCAATATTTTTTTCCATAACATGACTTGTATATCGGAAGAACAAGCAGTCTATATTTTATCAAGATTTTCCCACGGGAACGGGATTAGCTGCGGGTAACACAATCACTAAATTCTTAAGTCCTTTATAACCTGAGCTCTACTACGGTCTAACGCCCGGTTTCCGGAAGGCATATTTTGTATCATTAAATCTATAGTTTCCCCTTTGTGACATGCAAAAAAATGTATAAAAATCAAAGCCACTTTTCGTTGTCATTCCATAACTCCGGAACGGGTGGACCGATTTCGCTAATTCTTTCTTTATTGTGCTTATTAATGACAGCAGAAGGTTCTTATGAAAGAAAAAGATGACATCCACTGCTGATGACACCCTAGATATTCATATTAATAGTTAAGACAGGACAACGTCTGTCGAGTCCACTAGTAAGAAATAAAATACGATAGTACTGATGCTAGATTAAGTCTAATGTATACTAGACTAGGCCTAAGTAATAAGTATACTAGGACTATTGTATTTGCATCGCTCTGGCATCGTAGCGGCAAACGATGTGCATTGCTGATTTCGTATTTTCACTGTCGTCTTTAGTAAAGACTTGGTCCCCAAGGCGTAATACTTCAGTGTAGCTAGTTCAGATGAAAACATGAGCCGAAACCGTTAAGATGTTCCTTTCCTCGGCTTTATACATACAACCTCTTTGTGTGATCTATGTAAACAGGCGTAGGTAGATGACTGTGGAATCTTCGGCATTCGTGACCTAAATTGGAAAAGTTTTCTAAGAAAATGTAGGTTGTGTACTTATTCAAATTGGAATAAAAATGTCGGTAAGTAAAGTTCGCTTAACTAGCTAACCTATACAGCTCGTCGAGGTATAAAAAAGGAGGAAAGGGTGTCGGACGCGCCTGCCATGGGTTCCGTATAGATAGCTCCGTTCTCTACAATTAGTAAAAGGTATTTTTTATGTTTAAACTAGTGGATGCCCGCGATTTCATTCGCGTAGTTTCAGTATTTCATAAAAACTATTACACCCCTTTATACTTATAGCGACACGTCCCGCAGGATCGGGATAAAAAGTATCATAAGTCCGTACTTATGTTATGGTCTTAAGCTACCTCCCCACCAATTTTCAGCCTGATCTGTTCAGTCGTTCTTGATTTATAAATAGTGAAACCAACACGACTTTCTTTATTTAGAGATATTGATAGATATAGATTACTAACATTTTCTATAAGCTTTTGATGGTACCTATTAAGTATGTAGAAGCTTCAGTTCTCAACAATTAATCAAAACGTTTTTCATGTTTTATGTTAAGTTTACATGCAAATGCTAAACCCTCTTAATATTTCCTCTATCGAATAGCAGTATCGGTTTTCAATCAACTATGATTTGGTAGCAAATCAACAAAGCATATTTTCAATGAAGGTTTCTTTAATTAAAACTGCGAGAGAACCTGTAGACGCCTATAGCACAGACGTCGTATTGTAGCCTAAACAATAATCTATAGTATGAACTCTCCTAATGATGTCACTAAAGGTAACGGTGGCTCATGCTAAAACCAAAACTGTACAGCTTAGCTTGTCCACAACTCAGACATTAAGGGCCATATTCTGAGACTATAATCAGCACTTAAGTGTCACTTGAGCATAGTTTGTCTCTTTCACACAAACACGACTAGTTAGAGCGAGACGGAACATGTCTTGAGCTGAGATCAATGCTTGGGGAGAGTTTCAGAATACGGGTCTTAATAACGCCAGCAATAATGATCCCACCTGTACTTAGTGCTACAACAAGCGGTCACATCTTTATCTGCCTACTTTATGTCTACATATGTGCAGAACGTTGACCTCTTTTGACTGTACATTTTGCAAATAAACCTGAGCTAGTAATGTATGTGATTTCTTAAGTAGTGCAGCTCAACGTACGTCAATGTTATATGATATGGAACTGTACCAGGTGTACGCTAAGAATATAAACATGAATGAACACTTGCGGAAACCTGTTCCAATAATCCCGTCCAATAGAGTTCGTAGTACGCCTGTATGAATACATTTATCAGAATATCGGCGTTGCTTGCAGCTACTGCTGGTGACATCTTGCTGAGTCGGTAGGTACTAGTGGCGAAGCTAGTAGTGAAAAATAGGCACTTAACCAATGCTTATTTAGATTTATTTTATTTGTTTTACTTATTTGAGTTATAATAAGTCCCTACAGGTGACATGATATAGTTTATTTTTTCCTTTTTATTTGTTTGTTCATATTATTATGTCTAAATAAATATTGCACTCATTTATTTAGAGCCACAGAGAACAGAGATGCACACATTAAAAAAGTCTAATTTTTTTTTAAACACAGTGAACAAGCGTTAGACCTTCATCCTACCTAATGTTAAGCAGTGATGTGGTCTACGATGGAGCACATTAATTAGGTACCTAGTTACCCCAGTGACTTACAGACCTCGAAACTATACTACACAGGAAACACAGACACCGGCAAGTCATTCCACATCCTGGCGGTTCGCACTATGAAAGTAGACACAAACAGTTTGGTTCGTGTAAATGCTATATCTACCTGTTATGGATGACGTTTTGTCGTTCTTCTGGTTGTCCTATTCTAAAAGCGCATGGTACGGCAGTACATTATAAACCTACGTTTTGATCGACTAAACATTCACAAAAGAACTTGTTTGACATAATATATCCGAAGGTGGCGTGAAAAGTACTCGAAACCGGAGGTCATGTATGAAAAGATGTATGAATGTAGATGAAGCAAAAGGGGTATGTCAGGATCGTGAC
>SJJU01022126.1:0-11841 GCA_012932125.1 Conopomorpha cramerella | reverse complement strand
TTTTACCAAATTTATATGCGTATTCAGTAGGTCTGAGAATCGGCTACTATCTATTTTTTATGCATCTACCAGTTGTATTTCTCCCAATACACGGGGTACAAAAGCAACTTATTATGGCAAAACAAACGTTTGCCGGGACAGCTAGTATAAATATAATAATCTAAATTCGAAGTGGCGCCATCTTGACACATTCGCACACACAATATGCGTTCATGATTGGCACAAACTTAAAAGTTAAATCTTAAGGATATGTGATGTGGAACTTGTCGGAGTCTGTGTTTCCTGCGCAGTACAGTCTGAAGGTCTTCAAGTCGAGGGTGAATAATGAACAAGTGTGCTCCGACCACATCGCTGCTTAACATCAGGCAGGATGGTGGTCAAACGCTTGTTCATAGTGATGATAAAAAAATCTACTACAAATATCGTTGTTCTGGTCAGTTTAAATAAAGTGGATTCCTAAAAGGACGAAACGAATTTCTGGAAGTTTTCCATAACTTCAGTAAAGCACGAATACAGGGGTGTAATCAGGGTGTGTATCTAGTATCTGGGGGATAATTTACCAAAATTATGCGGGTGTAGCCGATCGGGATAACTGTTTAAATCTTAATGGAAGGCGGCAACAGAGATTAATTGAAGGCTAATTAATCATGACAAGTGTTATTAAACAACAAGAATCAATTTCATTGCAGCCGCATTGGATGGGATATACATGGGATAAAACTGTACTTTGTAACGCACAAAGTATATTACTAGTGAAAGGCCCCCGAGTATGAATGGTCTTGGAGTCGTTGTTTATGCTCGACAATATGAGCAACTCTTACTATGGCCACAATGCGGGGAAACTATTTTTATTTTCGACTTTTTTTTATTTTGTATGGGGATGGATCTTTTTCTTTTATTTCCCCGAATTCTTGCTGTAGTAAAAGTTATTAATATTCACCCAATATCATATTGAGAACAATAAAGTTTCTAAGACCATTGCTGGGAGTCCTTTTACAATCACTGTAGGGTACAAATAAAGTTCGCGTGTCTTCCATAGAGTGCTGGTGTATCCTCCTGAATGATTCCCGTGATGGCGGCCATCGTACCAGTCCATGTGGATGAACATCTCCGTATAGTCTCAATGCAAATTGAGCTCAAAAGTCAAAGGTCCGGGTACTCTTAGAGTTGTCGATTAGGTAATCTGTCAAATTATTCTCAACTATGAGTTCGTCCTTTTTTACTTTAAAACATTAATCATCTATGGTCAATGTTGATTGTGAATCGGTGAAACGTATATTTATAAGATCTACTTTAAGCGAGCGTCTGTAGTCCAGTTGGTTGGAGACTTGACTTTAACCGGGAGGTCGCGGGTTCGAGTCCGGCTACTGGACGTGTACCAATGGGACTCTTTTTTAGAGCCTATGTACGCAACGCAACGCTCGTACGGTAAAGGACAACATCGTGATGAAACTCGCAAACTAAACTGGAGCGTATCGAGCCAGGACCATTATACCTTAGGGAACTGGTTAGCAGTCGAGGGAACTTTGAACGCTTGCGTGAGATTGCTAATCGCTGGCATACAGCTCGAAGAACGTATGAAGCCTGTTAACGACTAAAGACGCGACGAGGACCCGACGCGAAGTCTCCGTAATGTGGTCGTCATGCCCCAGAAGGGGGAAAGTTGGCAACAAAACAGGGGACGGAATAAAATAAATTTCTATGGGGTCATGGAAAACATGTGCGTTTAGAAAAGAAGGGCAAAAGGCCGTACGCCGAGAGGCAGGTAGGGCTTGGGTGGTGGTGGGATTATCCCTGATTATGTGCGTGAGTGGGACTCTCATGTTACTGAACGCAAATCTGTTTAAAATATAATCATTTTGAAATCTTTTCATCGATAACATACACCAAAATTATTCATTTATTCAGAAAATTTAAACTACAGTAATGACATAATGTAAATAATACTGCGCGTAAAAGGACCTCGAGAATGAATAAAACATAATAAGTATAATAAGTATCTGAATTAAATTATATTATTAGTAACCAGATACAGGTAATTTTTAAATATACGTAATTTCCAATCGAATATAAATAATACACTACGCGTCTTTTATTCCCAAAGCGGGATAAGCTAAAAAAATGCCCACGGTTCACCAAGCGTACTTAACCAAACGTGACAGAGGTGAGCCCATCGACGTTATAGGGTTCACACACCTTGTGGTGTGCGGGTTTCATCGCGATGTTGCCCTTACGATTCCGTACGAGTGTTACGTTGCGTGTCTTTTTTAGAGCCTATGCTCTAAAAAAGAGTCCCTTTACGCCCAGAAGCCGGACTCGAAACCGTGACCTCCTGATTGCAAGTCCTATATCCAACCAACTGGACCACAGACGTCGTTATAAAGTCAAGTAACAATTTTATTGATATTGAGTATTGCATTCAATTCTTCGCTCGAAAGCATCTTCAGATTGAGTGGCAGGTGCAAGTGTGATTGTCTGGCAAACAGGCACATCTAGGCTAGTTGTGTTACACGAACGCCCTCTACCTACGTTGGACTCAAACTGATTTCGCTTTCCTGAAATTGAGCTGTATGTAACAGCTCACTGGGCACATAATACCATTTTCTACCATGTGCTTTAATACTGCTGAATAGTATGACTTACTCATTGAGGTTTCATTTCCGCAGTTTCATTATTACATATTTTGAAATAACGTATATTTTTCATAAGGAAGAATTATTCATATTCATATTCATTTATTGTGCTTCCATGTGTACATTTATGATCTTAATTATACATGATGGTCCAACATGGACCCTGTTAGGGCACCGCACAGTTCGGAAATTTTGAAATCGCTTAATAAATAAATCTCATAGCAAAAAAAATTATGGTAGTCATTTACCTTTCAAACCCATAGTAGATTATTCCGATCTCCAATTATTTACAACTAGCTATGCCCCGGGATCCCATCGGTTCATTTAGTTTATTCCGATGCTGCAGTAATATCGATTTCATAGTTTTATCTCATCAGCTGTTGATTTTGTCCTATCAAACTCGCACGCCCCCGCACTAATTGCAATTTCCCAGAAAATTCATTGATTTAAAAACAAACTTCATTGATATAACAAAATTGAATATTACTCGCATTTCATCTACTTTCGCCCATTTCATACTTTTATATAATCGGACGTGATTTGTAGCATCTCATACACTATTTTAGACACACATAGAGTTCTTCGTATTTCATACACTTTCATAAGGTAGGTATGTAAAAGATAGTCGGTAATAGTTTGGAACATTTATAGATACTCCCTATATTACCTTTCGCTAAAATGTTACCGCCGTACAAACGTCATTATAAAACAATGTCCAATAATTATTGATTCAGTGTATGATATGCGAAGAACTCCATCACTTTCTAGAACATTTGATTTCAGAAAAGTATGAAATGTGCGAAAGTATACGAAATGCAAATAAATCCAAAACTCAATATCAATGAAAAGCCTGTACTGTGTAGAGATATCCGGAAAATTCCAACAAAATATATTCTTTGCCGAAATCCAGTTAATCTTTTATTTCATCACACACATATTTCAAATAAGACTACACCGTTAGTATGTACTGGTACGTACACACATCAAAAGTGTCTAGGGATTAAGTACATTTTAGAAGATTGCAATCAAGAATATATTTTACAAAAACTGAATTCATTCATAATATATTTAAAATGTGGTGATAAGTCATTGATACAGGCACGGGGAATTAGGTAGGAGACCAATCCAGAAGATGAGATTTGATTTAAATAAATTAGATTTTTTTAGAGCTAAAAATGTTCTTGATCCCTAGAAACTTTTAATGTGTGTCTTCAGCTTTAAAAAAAACAGTTTGTTTTTTAAACAGACTTACTTTACTCATAGTTTAGAACCCGGTCGTTTCTGATGAAAATAAATAAAAATAAATTATACAACAATCTTTACTATAGCAAAGCAAAGTTGTAGGCCAGTCAGTGAAAGAAATTATTTCGAGCCGGAGACGTTTACTTCTGTTTTTCAAATCATACATGACTTTCATCAACATGAATTTCATTCTGTATGTAATAGCAATTAGGACGATTAAATAAAGTTATTGATTTTGAAACCTAAATATTTTAAAACGCCAACTCGTCGCCATAAGGGCCATCAATTTCTACTTGGTATGATGTTAAGCCGCGTGGTGACGGCGAATAGAATACATGTGTCACCACCCCAGTCCAACTTTTCCCGCTATGGGGGTCGTAAGAGACGACCGAGGGATCCCTCCAGAGAACGGGCAGCAGAGCTATCTGTGAGTTAAACCACAACAACACCACTGCGATCGCCAACCCGCCTGCCAAGCGTGGCGATTACTGGCATTTCACCCCAAATGGTGGATCTCATTGGGGGAGGCCCTCGTCCAGCAGTGGACGTTATGTAGCTGATGATGATGATGATGTTAAGTCTATTGCCTATTGCCTGTTCCGATGGATACCTAGAACTTTAAACTACGCAACGGATTTTTATGTGTTTTTTAGTCGTTATCATCATGTCAGCACACTGACGTTCACTTCTGGACAAAGGCATTGTTTTAAATACATTTTTATAAAAAAAAACCCTTGACGCCTTTTAATTCCAAAGCGAGGCACAGGCACTTGCGGAAGCAAATGCCTACCGTTTACCAAGCCTATTTAACCCAACGTGACAGGAGGTGAGCCCATCGCCGTTATATGGTTCACACACCTAGTGGTGTGGGGGGTTTATCACGATGTTGTCCTTTACAAGCGTTGCGTTAAGTACGTAGGCTCTGACAATGAGTCCCTTTTATACACGTCCAGTAGCCGGACTCGAACCCGCAACCTCCCAGTTACAACTCATGTATCCGACCACCTGGACCACAGACGCTTTTTTTATTGATATTGATATTATTCAAAAGGATGATGTTATAAAACTTATATATGTTAATTAATGTACTAACAGGTCCCCAAAATTATGGGAGGTTCTATCTCGAACTAGAACTTCACTTCAGAACTTAACTTCAGTTTAATCCTATCATAACATTCGTAACTACTCAGAGATAATTTAATATATGTTTCTAGATCGCGTCTCGGCAAACGGAGTGTAGGACTGATGGGCGCTCAGGCAAGATGCACTGATGATATGCGCAAGATGGCAGGCAGAAGCTGGATGCGAGAAGCCGAAAACAGATCACAGTGCCGTGCAATTGGAGAGCCCTATATCCAGCAGTGGACAAGTATGGGCTGATGATGATGGGATAATGTATTTGCAACATAATCGCCTATTTGAGTACTTACCGACATTATTTTCGTTTTATCAACTCAAGATTTCCATTTGCAAGTTACCGCGTCGTCGCTGGCTGACAAATTGAATTCTCATTCACTCGCTGAGCTAAACTCAAGCAGCTATAGGTACCTATTCCGCATTGATCTAAAACAGTAGGTAGATGTGGTACATACTGTTAGTATATTAACCGTCGTGTGTAATTTCATGGTGGTTGTATACTGAAACGAAAAAAATCTATCCCCATACAAACTGTCAGATCTCTAGACAACAAATTATCTCTTTGATGATTTTTTTTTCAATTTTCCAGTGTTGTCGACATAGTAAGAGTTGGTAATATTGATGAGTCTAACTACGTTTCTTCGTCTTTTAATACAGGAATATTTATACTTAAAAAAGGACTCCATGTCATGTTTTGTAATATTTTGCTTGAAAGAAAAACATTTTGATTTGATTTTTGATTCTAAATCAATTGCAAGAAATTTAAGCTAAAACCATATAACTACAAGCAATGTACAAATATTATAAAGAGGAAGGATTTGGTAGTGTATCTATTTTCTTTACTCTTTATCAAATTATTTTACCAAAATATCACGCTAATTCACTGATAATCGTAGAAGTAGGTTACACTAATATAGAATAGGGAAGATTCGTCAGACATGACAAAATACACTATGAAGTTTCAATAATTATATAATAATAATAAGTTTCCCGACCACGTTTGTGCGACAGTTGTTTTTCCAAAAACTGCATCTACCAATTTTCTATTCCTTGGTTTCCTTGGCGCGGGTTGGAACGGGACGGCTATTCACCTGTCACACGTTCATACGGAATCGATATGAGATTGATGGCTTAATGTATCAATCACATTGATTGATGTCGATTCTATAGTAGGTACAGTATTTGTTTACCTTTGCATTAAGTTTTCGTTACGTACTTACAGTTAAAAATACGCAAATGGTATGTGCTACCAATTGCAGAGAATTAAGAATGTTAACTAATTTTGATTATTATCACTTTATATTCCATGTCAAACATAAAAAATACTAGTGAAAGAATTACGTCGATACGTCAATTAGTTTCCAATTTATAAGTAAAACACGCCGCCGCCGCCGCCGGTTACGGTGTGACGTCATCGTACAACAGTCGCGCGCCCTGAAATTTGCGTGTTGAAATTTTACCTAAATACTTTAAAAATGACGAATCCAAATACGTGTTGTGCCTAAATGTAATAATACAACTACCAATTCACCGGAAAAGTTGTTGTTATAGTTGCAAAAGATGTTAAAATGCGAAAAAATGTATTAAAGCTATGAAGAGGTTAGATTAAATTGCCCCACTTTTACCCCACTTAGTACGGGAACAGTTTTTTGTCGCCAAATAAGCGGATTTTTGGTAATGAGCTTCATTTATAGGTAACATAGGAAAAATACTGAAGAAAAAATTCTACTTTATCTGAGAAAGTCGGAAAATGGTGTTAAAATGTCACAAATTGTTAAAATTATTGTTAGAATTATTTACTTATTAAACATAAAAAGTTACAAATCGACTATTTATTGGGTGTGGGTGAATAATAATAATTAAATCCTTCAGTTGAATCAAAACGTTCGGTCCAAGGTACAACGGATGGGATACCACACACGTATAGGTTTGATGAAAAAAAAATTTGAGTTTCAGTTCTATGTATAGCCTCAAAAATTTTGGATTTTTTTCTCGTTTTATTTTAAAATCTTAATGCGGTTTACAAAATACATCTTCGCACCAAATTTCAATAATGTAGCTCTTACAGTTTCGGAATAAACTGGCTGTGACATACGGACGGACGGACGGATAGACAGATAGAAATGACGAATCTACAAGGGTTCCGTTTTTGCCATTTGGCTACGGAACCCTAAAAAAAGATTAAGGAGGGAACAAGTGTGATGGAACTATGTCGTTCAATTAATATTTATTTATAAAACTGAGTCCATGTTTTGTTTTGTCATGTTGGCCGTGTTTGATATTGTCAGGAGAGAGTTCTTATAAAAAAAAATTAAAAAATTGTGCGGAAAATTATAGTAATTCGAAATCAGTATTAATAGTTTAAGACTGTACCACCGTCCGCCATCGTTATAATCATAATCAGCCACATAACGTCCACTGTTGGATAATGCCCTCCCTCAATGATTTCCGTCATTTGGGATGAAATGCCAACAATCGCTACGCTTGGCAGGCGGGTTGGCGACCGCAGTGGTGTTATGGTTTAACTCACAGAGGGCGCTGCTGCCCATCCTCTGGAGGGTTCCCTCGGTCGACCCCCACTACGACAACAGTTAGGCTGGGGTGATGTATTCTATTCGCCGTCACCACACGCCTTCGGATCGCTATTATGATTATAAAGATCTCCACACTGTTTAATAAAGTTGGGCTTTATTTTTATTTTTCTATCATTTGACATTTCTTTGACGTATGTGTAATCTATCTATAATAAAATAATAATATTTTTATAATAGTATTTTCATTTTATACTTTTTAGTGTTCTTATTATTCAAACTCACACCAACACATATCATGGAGGTGCATATGCATTTCAAATAGCCTGTCCACCATCATGGACGCCCGCCATAGTGGATTTGAGTCACGTGACTATTTTTTTTTCGTATTTCTGACAGCAAACCGTTTCGTTTGATACCCATATCAAGCCAGTTCGCCATCTTGGTGTGGCCGCCAAATTATATTCGTAATGACGTTTCTTAGCTAGTTATGTATTGTCATAAGAACTCAGGGCGTGTGCAAAATTTCATCCTAATCAAAGACCGGGAAGTGGTTCAAATTAAGATTCCAAGATTTTCTTACATAGTTACAAGTGAAGCTAATAAAAGCGTGTTAAAAAATTATCGCAATATGTGTTGGTAATCGCATAACTCCGGAACGGGTGGACCGATTTTGCTAATTCTTTCTTTGTTCTGCTTATTAATGACAGCAGAAGCTATTACTTATGAAAAAAAAAGTCCTTCACTGCCGGACACATGCCACTGACACCGTCTGTCGTATAATATTATTTGCTAAACGTTAGTCATGCTCGAGATTGGCGTAATTTTTGTCTTGAATTATTTGTGGAAGTTCAAAGGTGGTAAGTTATGTAACCTGTCTAATGTGTAATCTACCCTACCTAGTTGTTTTTGTTCCAATACACCGGTACTAAGGCTGCCTATGATAAAATAAATGTTTGCCGGGACAGCTAGTATTTTATAAACCCATTGTCTAAGTTACTAACTAACTTGTAATACCCAGTAGGTAAAGACATTTTATACAATGAAGAATGTTACTAGGTAGGAGAACCTGTTGTACCTTGACCGTATTTTTTTCTAAGTGATTTGCTAGAAAATTATTGCATTATATCAAACATGAATAACATAAAACAAACCTGAATCTATCCTAGTTTACACAGCATTAATGATCAATAGGTATTTGAAAATGATGTTGAGGTTTCTTATATATTTTTTTTCTAAACTGAATAGTTTGCGCGAGAGGCTCTGCCAAAGTGGTAAGATGTGTGTGTGTATGTGTGTGTCCCGTAACATCTAAAATATGGGCATGATAAAATGAAAAAAATATATGATGTGTATTATACTATACAAACTAGTAACGAAAATTGGTTTGAATGAGATCTAGCCAGTAGTTCTGTTTTTATACGTCATAAATCAAAGTTTCAACGAACTACAAAAACGTGTATATTACTATGTTACCTACCTGCTGCTAATGCTGCTACGGAACCCTTTATTGGCGTGTCCGACTCGCTCTTGGCCTGTTTTTTTACACTGAGCAAGCGTTTGACCACCATCCTGCCTGATGTTAAGCAGCGACATGGTCTACGATGGAGCACACTTGTTCATTAGGTACCTTTTCACCCGCGACTAGAAGACCTTCAGACTGTCTTTACCTGAAAAATACTGTTATTTTGTTGAAACACATGTGAAATAAACATTTTGCGAAATGGCCCATTTCGTTTGTTAGAACCTAAATTATAGTGGACAAGTGAATGAAAAAAAGTTCTTAATTTGAATGTCGCGCGCCAACGAACTTTCGATTTGATTGTAAAATTAAACTGTCGTGCATAGAGATTTCATAAAAGGACAATTGGATATTTTGACAAGTTCTGTATGGGTACGTTGTGAATTGAGTTTTATGTAGGTAGGTACAGACTAACGACGGCCCTGTAGACCCGGGCGACGAATAGGACTACGGCGGATCCCCTGCCTGTCGTAAGAGGCGACTAAAGAGGGGAAATAGGGTTTTCGGGTCACCAGGGCAGGAGTCTGGATGGCCTACCTAGAACAACCCCCAAGGAGACGCGATAGCGGGGTGTGATCCCCTGCTACCGCCGAACACTGTAAAGTGCAAAAGAGAGAGGGGGCTAAAATAGTCCCCCGCGTGTCTCAGGATGCAGTGCGAGGATGATACCGGTGCGCTCTGTGGAGATCACGAAGTCACCCGTCATGCACCGCCGATGGCCACCGGAGGGGTTTTAGTCGGTGTGAGTCCGACATAACCCAGTCACACCCTAGGGCGGCTATCGGGCGGTATCCATAAAGGATTTCCCCTTCGAAATATAAAAAAAAGTTACAGGCTAATGAAAATCCCGCGATCCTAACAAAGTGTTTCTGTCAAAGCTTTATACAAACGAATTTTAATTAAAAAAAATTGCAAGGGAATCTAGTTAACCGGTCACTCAATGGAAGGATGGATCGAAACGTTAGCGAAACTGAATCAAGTGACTCAGATACCATATAACTTTTTTCAGGGAACCTTATGTCAAAAACGAAAAAAGACTCTTCATAGAAACTCCTAACTAACATAACCAACAGACCTAGCACGCGTGTTTTATCCACGCACCTCGAACGAGCCACTGCTGCGTCGTCGTTCTACATCCACGTGCAACAATGCAGTATTCCGTCATCATTTACCTCAATATGCCTCATATTCGAAAGTGCCGATTCCTCGCAACGTGCCCATGATGCGCTGACGCCGTTCACGTACACCATCCGGCCCGGGCCAACGACAATGATGAGAGTCTACCGCTTAGTCAGTTGAGTCCTAACATCGGATCGGCTCACTAGTTTTACACAAGAGCATGTGACACCTAATATCGGATCCATACTCTCTCTTAGTTTGTAGAAATTAGATTAAAGTAATTTGTTTTAAGTCCTATATGGTTTCTTTTGCACCCTCTGACTGTAGGAAATATAATTCGCGCGACAAGATAAGTCAAAACATATACGCGCTATGATTGGCTGCTATGTCATACATGGTGCGATATGTTTCAACCAATCGCAGTGCTTGGTATGTTTTGACATTTCTTCCTTGGAGCGCTTTGCTAGGAGGACTGGAATAAACCTTACTGCACACAATGTCGGGCGTATTTTAGCAAAGACACACAATAACACGTCTGTGGCGACGAAGAATAGAATACATATGTCACCAACCCAGCGAGAGGCGACCGAGAGAACTCTCCAGAGGATGGGCAGCAGCGCTCTCTCTGAGTTAAACCATAACACCACTGCAATCGCCAACCCGCCTGCCGAATGGTGATTATTGGTATTTCCCCCCAAATCATCATGGAAATCATTGGGGGAGGCCCTCGTCCAGCATGGTACGTCTGTGGCTGATGATGATGATGACACAATAATATCCTCACATTGATCTAACTGTACCTCAACCCTAAAATTTTCCAATTCTAAAAAAACACATTTAAAATGATCTTATGACTTACGGCAAACAACATTTTGTAGGGTCAGCTCGTGCACGATAATATTTATCCGCAAGAAGAGATACCGTTAAAGGGCCGACTCGTTGTTTGTTTCTCCCAATTAACCGGCGAGCCATAAATTGTAAAGTAATAATTTTGCGAAAAGTTAATTAGGAAAGGCCAAAGATTACGTTGGAACGATAGAAAATTGTTATTTTGCCTATTTCAAAATCGGAAATTTTCTAGCACTCCTCCAAAGCACCAGCCCTAGCGTGCGCGTCAAGAAACACAAGACATATAACAAATACGTGATTTATTTATTTGTTATTATATACACATGACGGAAAATTTTGATCTAGACACGCGGTAGTATGTCAAGTTCAAGAAACAGAGCTGGCGAGCCGCACCGTGATTACACGAACCATTTGGAGCCACTGTTCACCCCCTCATAAATCAAAAACTACTTCACATAAACGTATCAAATTTGGCTCATATATTGAGACTCGCGAGATACAATTATGTGTTCTAAATTTCATTAGCTTATCTCACACGGATATTTAGATATTAATGTACCTACTTAGGTGTTTCCGGTTTAGTAAGTAGGTATAATTACTGTACTTACCTACAAAAAGTAATGATATCCAAACAAAAAATGTCTGTCTTGGCTAGTTTTCATATATGAATTATATATAGCCTTCGCAAGTTCTAAACCTACAAGTATTTGTCGGTTCTTATTTTATAAGTCCGAAAATTTGGATTGTTGGTAGAAACTAGCGATCGAACATAATAATTCGTTGGTAGGTTTATAAAAGCTAGCCGAAT
>SJJU01022122.1:0-13491 GCA_012932125.1 Conopomorpha cramerella | reverse complement strand
TCCACGCGGGCGAAGCCGCGGCCGGAAAGCTAGTTAAAAATAATAGGACGTTCAAATGAATAATAACAAATCAACGTGACGTACGCGTATGAAGCTAAAATATTATTAAGTAGTAGACTGTTGTGTGCCTGTACAGCAGTGGCGGGCCGTGAAATTTTCATCAGGGTAAGCTGTCTCCTATGAGTAGGTACATACGACACAAAAATAGCATTAAGTAGGTACCAATTTTGTGCCAGACTACAAAATATTTCAATAGAAGATCACAACATCACTCACTAGTTTAGCAAAATTAATATCTAATTACGTTACGTCCCAAAATTTTGCTAAGCAGCTGATTCAGACGCTGTATGCCAGAAACAGAACTGAACAGATCGTTGTGGAATGTGGATGCCTTCCTCTTCCCAAAGCACTACATAATAACCTTATTCTACCTAACTAAGTAAATACACTAAAAAACAAAAAACTACCTCATAATACCTTGTGTTTGCTCCAAGTTCAAATAAAAACAATCCCGGCGAAATTCGTCCGCGACTCTGCACTTTTCACTCATATTTACTTCAGAGAATCGACCCACATTTGTAAACAAACACTTTTACACACATCACTTTCACACCTTAGTCTCCATTTTTGTCTAATTTAATTATTTTATAAAATAAAGGCGCGAATGAACGTACAATAACATAACCTAAAACAATGCATACTCCAATATAAATAAACAATACTTGCAATATGTCAACATGGCCGGCACCTCTCTCGCTCGCTCACACACACGACACATACTCTTTCTCTGTCGCACATAATTTCGCACTGTCAAAGCATTCTAGCCCTTATTATTCCAATAATGTATGAAAAAAAGCGGAAGAAGCTGCGCTTACGCTGTGGCGTAAGTTTCTCCATATTTTTCATAGTAACGCTCCGCGCTAATAGACCGAGGTGAAAGGGATGTATACAGAGAAAGAGAAAAAAAAGGAAGCTTGAGGTCTAGCAGCTTCCCCGGGCTAGACGATGCAATGAAGCGGCAACGTCCCATGAATTTGTTTTCGTTGATGCGCTAAATACTGTGTTTTGATTGGTTGTGGCGAAATTTGTGTTACCTATCGATGGAACGATGAGGCAACATTGCACGAATTTGTTTTCGTTGACACGCGGAAGAATAGATTAATGAGATATTAGTGTTTTGATTGGTCTAGAGCGAATTTGTGTTTTCGATACACATTTTAAATAACCGAAATTCTGTTATTGATAAATTGCCTAATTTACAGTACCTACGTGACGACTAAATGTGTTATAGATACCTACCTACGCTAATTGTTTTAGTCAATTTGCCAGGGTATGCAGAGCTTATTTGCTTCTATGGACGTACCGCCCCTGCTGTACAGTGACAACGCGTTTATTGGTAAGGGGGTTTATGTTTACAAGAGAAAGTTCACTATTTATATTTATTGCACATTTTTAGCGTTTATTCAATAGTATTGCAACTGTATCACTAGAGGTTCTTTAGCACTTATTAGCACTGTTTTAAATATTTCGACAATTTTTCGTATTTGTTTACGCGGAGGTTATGTTCTTGTGTTTACTAGATAAAACCTATTCTAGTCACCCATAGCGTCTAATGTAATGTGTACCTTGTGCGTGAGGAGCGCGACGAGGGGCGCGTGCGCGAGGAGCACGCGCACGCCGCAGAGCGCGCGCAGCTCGCCGAGGCGGAAGGACCAGCGCACGCAGTCGCGCCGCCACCCCGCCTCCGCGCGGCTCCTCTCCGGCAGCGAGCGCCGCTGCGGCACGTGCACAACACTCTTACCAATCTACACTTACGACCAATGAAATCCACTCACTTTACTGCTGCTGTGGTATTGGCTATGTGCAAAACTAGTAGTGGCAGACAGAAAACGACCGCAGCGCACGACACGGCGGAAATTGGAAACAAATGCGGATGATCAGCTGTCAAATCGTTGATTGCAGAACAAAATCAAAGCGAAGGAATGCGTTGTTAACTTTAAAGTAACGGCCTCAATAGCAAATGTACATTTTATATTTTCCCAAGAGCGTCCTACAAAATAGAACAACGAAAAAAATGGATTGCTGCTGTGAAAACAAAGAAGTAAGCGTTTTATTATTATATTCATTTTATAGTAAAACTATTGAATAAATAGCACTTAAATAATGTCAACAATACTATTTTAATCTTTGGTTTTATTTATATTTGCAAAGAAAACTAACAATGTTTACATTGTTATTATTTGACAGTTTCCGCAAATGTTGTAAACGCTACGCGTCGCCACCGTCGCGCACATAGCCAATACTGAATCGAATTCGTTGCTCGCGAGTGTCAATTTTCCATCACATTTCATTGACACTTTTTGCTCTTTTTTGTCATTGTCACAGATATAAAAGAGAGAGAGAGAGTGTACTGAAATATCTATCACACATTCTTTCTCAACACTGTGTAAGTTAAGTTCTAAAAATATTAAGGAAATGAAATCCATGACTGCACATGTGTCCTAAGTCTCTAGTCTATATCATAAAGAGGAACAATTTTACTGTTTGTATGCATGTTCGTTCGAATCGAAAAAAAAAATAGCGATCCATACTAAAACTTCAATAAAGTCACCCAAAGCTACTAGTTAGAAATTAGAATATTATGTAATTTTAAGTGAACCTGCGGCGCGGGGTCCCATCCGGTCTGTCGGAGCAGTCCGGCGCCGGCGTAGGCGACGAGGTCAGCGGTGGCGGCCAGCGGCTTGGCCACGGCGCCGATGAGACCGCGCCGCAGCCCCGCCACGCCCCCGGCCTCGCCCACCGCCACGCCCACTACCGGGTGATGCGCCAAGCCGCCTACGGCACCTGGACACGACATGTTTGATGTTTACGTACAAGATATTTCCACCAACGCAACCACTACAGCAAAGTGTAATCTTTGGATTGCTGATAACTTGATGACGTAGTAGTAATATACGTTTGACGACAAATATTTTAGGGTACTTTAATGAAAACAATATGTTATGTAGATCATTAAAATTTAAAATAAAATGACTTCCTAAAGTTTACAATACAAAAAATTAAGTTATCTTCATAATCCCTAATATGGTGTGTAGAATATTTGATAAATAGTAGGGGCATCTGATATGTGGTGGCAGTTTGAATAACAACCTACATTACAACATCACATAACATCCTTTTCGCACAGTTTAAACAGCATTCAACTAGACTATAACTCCATTTCTACTTCACTCCGACTGGCATTTATTAACTACAGACATCAAAATAAGAATTATCAACACATTTTACTTTTTTATCATACCGACGCATAGTGTTGTATCGTATTACATAGACATAACTACGTTACATAACAAATTCAAATTTATTTATTTTTATCATTAAATCAACTACAATATGTTTCCAGTCCTATTAAGTTTAAGAAAAAACCTGTAGCAGGGGGAACCTGGTCTTTCGGGTTCAAACTAGACATGGTATAAGAGAGGTATAGGTTACCGAGCATATTGACAGCGAAGTTGGAGAGTCCGGCGGCGAGCGCGGCCAGCAGCGTGTCGTAGGGGTGCCGGCGGGCGGCGGCGGCGCGGCGCGCGTGGTCCTCGTCGCCGGCCAGCAGGTCGAGGTTGCGCGCCAGCGAGCCGGCGGCGGCCGCCAGCGCGCGCAGCACGCCCGCCGCCGCCGCCGCCGCCACGCCGCGCACGCCGCCCCCCGCGCCCCCCACACGCGCCGCCAGCGCGCCCGGTGCGCCCAGCAGCTCCAGACCGCCCACTACCCAACCTGACACGCGCACATACTATATTTATATATTAGGAATCTTCTGTACAATGCAACCATTGATGCAAAAAGACAGACAAAACTCCGTATAGCAATAATTGGGACCTGTATTTTCTGTGTGCATCGCCGAATTATTGTTGCATTTTAGTACATTAAAACCTTTTTTTCTCTGTAAAAACAGTTTTATAGTCACTATTGTATAGTACAATATTGTAAAAGTAAATGTTTGTATGAAGGAAAGGGCAATATCGCTAGACATTGTAATGTGTGTATGTGGTATGGGTACATTGTAAACTCACCAGCACCCAGTAGCACGGCAGATAGGTAGTGGACGGTGAGCGCGTGTGTCAGTCGCTGGACCGACGTCATCATGTCCGTCAGCCGGAACTCGCCCAGTCGCAAGGGACTCTGGTCTAACGCTATGTACATGCGAATCTGTGGAAAAGGCCAAGTTTGTTTAAACATATTTGATGTTTGAATACCAAATTGTATAGTAGGCAGATTGAGGGAAGGAGAGTTATAAGAGAATTTTATCTTTGAGTTGTTTAACTGTACGACTGTGCGATACGTACCATAAACTGAAAGTTGAATTACGTTCAGTTAGTTAATTCATCTATGAAATTATTATAAACGAAATGTACGGGTATGTATATACTATAACGTACATCTTATACAAATGATGTTGGAGAATTGTTTATCATGAATCACAAAGATAAATCTAACAAACTCACAGCGGTATGCAGCGTAACGTTCACGTCGAGGGGTCTGATGACTAATGAGCGCAACGTGAGCGGATGTTCCAGCGCCCAAGTCTCAGTCCACGCGGCTGGCTCCGGGGTCGAAGGAGGCAGCGCGTCCCGCAGCAGGCGAGCGGTCGCGCCCACAAGCGCGTCCTCCACGTACAGGGACAGTGGGCCGAGCTGAGCCTCGATGTCTGTTAGCTCTGTGTAACACAACTAGTACTGTATCCATTTTTTTATTGACAAATTGGAGCAGACCAATAATCAAGAAGTAGAAATTTATAGATTTGTGATTCGAGTAACCTTTCAGAATACGGGTTCGGCGTATTATGACGTGACACTTGTATGACTTAACTCGTTTTACGTTGTAAGTTCTACAATGTAAGGTTTTATGTATTTTCGTGACGTGTACAAAAGACACAACAGAGTGTAAGTTTTGTTATTAGTAAATTACCATGAAAAGTATCTTTATACACGGTCCACCGTTCATATGTGGCAGATAGTAACAGTTTCGCCGTGGACCGTCGGGCCGCGAATGGAGATCTTTCAGCAAACATCGCCCAAAGTGCGGGCCAAGGCTCCGTTGGTTCTGGGCTGGTACTTGTAGACGCCACCACTGCGAAGTCAAACTGACCGGTCTCGTATTGAGGGTTGTCCACCTGTAAAGAGATTTAACCTGTAACTTTCGACTACTCCATTTTATTGTATACTAGCTATCCGTCCGCGGCTTCGCCCGCGTGGTCTTCGATTATATTGCGGTATAAAGGACAATTATAAGAAAACTTATCATTCCTACGGAAAAATCTAAGTTTCAAAAATCAAAAATGTTTCTGCTCAATTAGTAATTTTGCTGCTCAACTTAGTATTTTTAGGCGCGCAACTTATTATATTCCATAAAAATATTCTAAAAAAATGAACTTCGGCCATAAAACGCATAAAAGCATGTCGCTGTTCATTGTCAGCTAATGACGAGCATGGTCGATGAATGTCTCTAAAATGAAATAACATTGTATATTGAACAGAAGACTTCAAGTCACTTGGTTAAATAGGTACCTAATGAACAAATGTGCTCCATTGTAGATCACATCGGTGCTTAACATGCTGCCGGATTGTGGAGAAATGCTTGTTCACTGTGCAATAAAATAAAAGTAGTGTAGCGGCGAACGCTCCTTGTGTGAGTGAGTATACCTGGAGTTGTGCGGCAGTGAGTGTGGTGGTGGAGCCGTGCGTGTCGGCGAGGTGCAGGCAGGCGAGCCGGTCCGCGTGCAGCACGAGCACGGGCGCGCCGCCGCCCGCCGCGCGCACCGACACGCCCCACACCACGCCGCGCACGCGCTCGCGGCTCGACCACGCGTTGCCCGACACCGCATCTGATTATCATTTCACCACTATTTTATTATTTTTTTTACAAATCTTGATTGTCATACTCTAATGTTTAAAAATTAAGGCGGCTTGCTTGGCTTACATTTGACCCCTTTCTCATTAACAATTAATTACGTACATTAACCATGGCATGTAAGTACACCCGTTAATATTACAAACAAATTCGTTTCTTGTGCGAGACTTATGTTCATAATTACTGCCGTTCATACTGTTTTTTTAAAGTATTAGTACTTTAATACTTTCGGCGGGATTCGCCTGACGAGCTCGTCTTTCGAGCGCAGCTCAAAACGTTTTGCTCTTAAGACCATGTCTAACGCTCATTCTGTCTCATTCCAATGTTTACTAGGCGAAAAACACAATGATATAAAGACGCTAAAATTACCTGTGTCAGGAGCATCGCTGAATGCAAACGAGAGGTCGGAGTAAGTGTCCGGCGGCGGCGCTATCGTCGTCAATGACTTGGCTGCATTCAAAACATTTTTTTTTACATGGAATATATTGGTTACATACAATACATTAAGTAGAAATATAATGAGAAATGTTAGTAAAGTAGCAGTTACGATGGTTGTGTGATGTGTGACATAGATCAGTGAGAATATACACGCTCTGGTCGTCTGTCTGAAGTGTTAAAGATCAAACTGACGAGTGTCCCATTTTGACTACCGTGCACTAATTGCGGTCTAGTACCTGCCTAAATATGCTATTCCGAAGCTACCGAATGCAAATGCAGACAGCACGTGTAGCGGCTTGATGGGGATTGGTCAGCCGAAGTTGCACGGCTGTTTTGTATATGTTTATATGACCTTCTCATAGTTGTCTCCCTTCGGAATAGTACCTTTCCTTTAGGCAGGTACTAGACTAGTCCGTAGACGAGGTAGTCAAACTAGTCAAAATGGGACACTAGTCAGACACACTAGTCTATATTACTTTCTGGATATAGGCGACCGGTAGAGAATCTACAAGAGAAAAAAAACAACAATAGCGTAAATAAGATATTATTAACATGAAAAGACTGTGTTTTCCTGTATGATCACATTTATAGAGTTGGAAAAAGATATTTATAAAGTTATGAATAGCAGAATACAATTCTAATCAAAATATAGGTTAAACGAATAACTATTAAAGTACAGGTTTTTTCCAAACCGAAATCCGAAACAGAGTCGTCAAATAACAATTAACCTAGTGTTTACTACAAAGAATACAACTGTACGAGACCTGCACGTGCAATGTGTACGTTCAATATAACATACTATTACTACTTCCGCCAATATCTACAAGTTTAACAGAAGAATGACTAACCCGACCCATCGTCTCGCCTTTTATCGGGATTGCCAATGCTTATGATATCATAGTCAGAGTGAATTTCATAAACAATAAACTTATCAACCGGCGACTCAGCGATAGACAATTTCTTAGAACCTTTCCTTGCAGGTTCCTCAATTGTTTCTTCTTGTACAATTGATTGGCTGTCAAGTGTTTTGTCGACAATAGTTTCCAAGGGTTCTTCAGTTTTGATTCCCGACTCTTTGTCTGAAGTATCAGACTTTGTGTCCGGAGAGTGTGTCACCCGTTTACTAAACGATTTCGGAGTACCTTTAAGACTGGATATTAGCTTATTTGGTGTTTCCGTATTCAAATTTTCTGGTGACTTAGTTGCTGACTCGTCATATATTACAATTGGCACAGCATCTTTAGTATCTGACTTGATACCTTCATCTGTTTTTACATTTTTATCATCAGTTGCAGACACAGGACTATTTTCTGTTAGTGTTTCAGGCATTGTTAATTGTTCCACTGAATCTTTTCGCAGCGGTAACAGTGAGATATCTGGTTGTGTCATTTCGCCTTTTGAGACCAATTCCTCGAGTACTACTCTTTGCTTTCTTTTATATCTTACGGAGCCTAAAACTAAAATATTTCACTTTGAATAAAACTTTTTAACTGGATGCGACAAGCCGAAATCAGATCACAGTGGCGTGAAATTGGAGATGCCTATGTCCAGCAGTGAGCAAATATGGACGGGATTGTGATGAAAACTTTTAAATTTCATCTATAATACAGGCTATGACATGTTATAGGTCTATGTACTACTTTTAGAACGATATACTCGTACATATATCTACCAGTACCTAGGCCTGATGTTAAGCAGAAGGTTGCTAGTTCAATTCTAGCACCCGACGAATGATATTTTTGTCATTTACGCAGCGTTGTCAACATAAGGGTAAATATCCAAAGAATAGAGCATACTTAGATCACTATAGTGTTTGTATTGATAGTTGTAATAAGTACAGTCGAAGAATTTGATTCATGACCCATTTCGTAGATATTTTCTTTAAAGACGTCAAAACAAACAAGTAAGAGTTCCTTCTTTAGTACATAGGATGTTTTGAATCTAATGGAAATTATATTGTCACCTCAGTTCACAGACCGGGGCAATTTATTTTTTGTTATTACGACATAATGCGTAATATTCTATCTTCGAACATTAGCTAGGCTTAACTACTCGTCAATTCAATTTGAACTTTTTGTATTAATTTGTCACTATCAGCAGTCATTGTTGTCGTACTGATTTTATCAACAACACTTGAAGCAGTCAAATATTTTACTTCATAAAATTGCCATACGATAGTTGTTTGGTATGTGTCGCGAGACGGGTGTGAACTAGTAGCCTGACACTGACAAGTAACCAGTGTGGAGGAGCCTCGCGATTTTCGACCCTATCATATTCTAATGTCAGAAAGAAAATCGACTTACAGTGGGTTATGTATTAGTTTGTTCGACTGTACATCTCGCTAAAACTTTATGAGCTGACATGAGCATTCTGAATATGCAATATAATTAAAGTAATACTTACGTGTTTCATTTGCATTTGTACGTAGCATTGCCCGACTATCCTGTAAATTATATAATAGGTAATATTAGTGTTACTTCCTAGAAGTTTTAGTGTAAAATGTTTAGCATTCAATAAGTGTTACCCTTTTCAAATCATCGAGCGAGAATGGTCCGTGGAGCCTTTTTCGGATGTCACTCGCAGATATATCGCTCTGAAAAATATTCACCATGTAAGCTAAAGGTATCACAATGGCATGCAATTGGAGATGCTTATGTCCAGAAGTGGACAAATATGGGCGATGATGATGATGAGCTAAAGAGCTCTATTTCTGTAACAAAATTGTCACAACATTTCTACCCAACTACTATTGTCGTTGTGCTAGTATTGCACGGGAAGATTTAACCCCGATTAATTAAAAAAATGAGCAACTAACGAAGAAACGGACCAGTATAGAATTATTATAAATACATAGCATAAAACAAAGTCGCCTCCTGCTGTCTGTCCCTATGTGTGTTCAGATCTTTAAAACTACGTAACCGATTTTATGCGAAGAAGGCTTTACTATAGTGATTTTTAAGGAAAATTTATTATGTAATATACATAAAATCAAAGAAACACTGTTAATAATGTATATTGGCGAGACAACGTTTTCCGGGTCAGCTAGTACATAACAGTACTCACATAATCGACTTCTAGCAGTTCAATGAGCGTGGAATGCGGGTGTGGCTGCACCCTCATCTTGAAGGTCTGCGTGGGGAACTGGATGAGATGCTCCCCAGCCACCACGGCCACTGGTGCACTCCACGATGGATCCACGTTATCTTCCATAAGAAGAAATAAGATACATTTTATAAATACTACCTTCGCTCTGTTCGAAATTTTGCGTCTTTTATTTCAAACATTAAAATGTAAAAACAGCATGCCACTTTAACTCTACATGATAGATGGTGAGCTTATACACGTCATAAGATTTATTTTATATCTTATTTATAATTGTTATTATTTTATAAATAGACTGTAACCAAATAATGGTCATATGTTTAAGAGTCAGAAATACAGTTCTTAACTTAGTTCAGACTAAAACATAATATTACAATACATGTTTAAAGGCCTATGTTAATATAGCAATCTTTTAAATGAAATAAATAGTTATGTTTATATATAAAAAAACTCAAAAGTCCTGACTGATTCATCATTAATGACTCATCAACGCCCAGCCCTTGCTCAACAGCAAACCCTTGACGCTAGGAAGCTGAAATTTTGTACAGTGGTTCCTTTTATGATGTTTACGTGAGATAAGTAAGTAAATTCATCCCCTAAGGGGGTAAAAAGGGAGTGGAAGTTAATACTCGTACTTACACACATCAAAGGTGTCTAGGGATCAAGTACATTTTAGAAGATTGCAATCAAGAATATATTTTACAAAAACTGAAATCATTCATTATTATTAGTATTAAAAATGTGGTGATAAGTCATTGATACAGGCACGGGGAATTAGGTAGGAGACCAATCTAGATGATTAGATTTGATTTAAATAAATTACATTTTTTTTAGAGCTAAACATGTTCTTCATCCCTAGACACTTTTGATGTGTGTATATAGCAAGGAAACACTATTCATAATGCATATGCAAAACAACGTAGCTAGTAATATTAAAAAATGACTTACCAATATAGAAGGCGAACATGAGTGAGGTGGTGGGCAGGTTTTCTGGCGGGACGGGGTGTCGGGCGCGGTGCGACGGCGTGGCGTAGTGTAGCCGCCCGCCCGCCCGCACCGCGCACCGCCACTGCGTGCCCTCGCATTCCGGTAAACACTGCACACACCATATGCAAATTATGTACTTCTCGTTAAAATTCTTAACAAATAAAAAACGACTTTAAATCAGAGTTTTTACATTCTCACCGGCGACACATGCACAAGAAAACATGGTTGAAAACATCTGGTCAATTGTTCCTGAAATACGGGATAAACGACATTGTGTCAAGTCAAACATGATTTCTTGTGTATGTTGGGTAATAAAAAACAAAGAAACAAAAAACACAAAGTCAGTGCTGAATATCGTGAAATATCTCCACTGTTTCGGCACCTTCATCAGACCACAAGTTATAGTGCTTTAAAATCCTCAATTAAATTATTACACACTCTTGTATTCATTTAATTAAATAGGTATTAGTATTCACTATTATTGAAGCTCCCGATCGTTTTCTCGCCGTTATCAATGGCGCCGGTATAATGGTTTACAAAAAATACGCAACATAATATGTATACAAACGATTCAGTTGAACACACATACGATCGAATTGACAAACCTACTTTCTATAAAACAAAATGTAGGAAAAACGGTACAGGTTATAAGCCTCTTTTGATAGCTCACCAAAGGGAGTACCTACATACATTTTCTCACAAATACTTACATTTGCAGAAACATAAATTTTCTCACAAGCACTTACCACAATAGGATTATCTGGTCTCGGTTCGGCGATAAACAACGCCTGCTCGGTGTAGTTGCAGACTACAAACTGTGGGCATGGGTCGCGAGCCACGCTCAATACCCACCGACCATCCACTTCGGCCTGAGCTACTACTACTGCCACCTACAACAATATATTTGCTGGCGTAACAATAAGATATGCAGGCGCTTAGAGCAATGTAAGGCTCCACTAAGAATAGATCTTACAAATTCATGTTACTTCAAATTTAATATTCATAGTTGAGAGGGGACAACGTTTATCGTTTATCGGATACGCTAGTAACGTACACAAACTCAAAGAGAAGATATCGGGGACCTGTTTATTAAACATTTTCACAATTGTTAATTTCCATGACGATTAATTTTACATTGCAGAGACGGAACGAAATTAACAATAAAAAAATCTAATTGTAATTCCACAATTAATTGACAATTATTGCTTTTACGTCAATAACTTTACGTTTGGTACGTATAGAACGAATAGATAAAGTATGGTAAAAACCCAAGTATACTTTAGTAGCTTTTATAATATACTAGCGGACGCCCCGCGATTTCATTCGTGTAGTTTCAGTATAGCGTATAAACTGTAACAGCCTCTGCATAGCGACACGTCCCACAGGAACGGGATAAAAGTATCCTATGTCCTCCTCCTGGTTCTAAGCTACGTACCAACCAATTTACAGCCAAATCAGTTCAGCCGTTCTTGAGTTATAAATAGTGTAACTAACACGACTTTCTTTTATAAATATAACATGTGACAGCTCGTAATTGTCAAGTTCTGTCACTTATTGAACAAGTCACCAGAGAGGGATAGAAGTCCAAAATGACAACATTTCAAAAATTATAAGGCTACCAAAGAAAAATACCGTTTCTTCGATCTTAACTTCTACTAAAATTTACAGCAGAACGAACTTCAGTCATTGCTTCTTTTTTTATGACTGTATCAATGATTGATTGTTTGTTTGTGTTATATTTTGCTCCTGTCTGCTGACGTTATTGACATTTTTTTTTCTATAGGCACAAGTGATAAGGTCTACGACTACGTAAAATGGTGTTTACGTCGTTTTAGAATGAGACGATTTTAAAAGTTAATTTTATGATTGAAAAGATTTATATTAATGGTAATAAAAAATACGGCTACGCTATTCTTTGATATATTTTACGATGGTTTATAAATAAATGTATGTTAAAAAAATGAAATGTTGTCAATCGACAGGTAGTACTGACCGAGTCCCCGTTGGTGTCGGTGAGCGCGAGGCAGGTGCGCGCGGGCGCGGCGGCGAGCGCGACGGGCACGGGCGCGGCGTCCGCGCGCAGCGACACGAACAAGTACGCCCGCAGCGCGCCCACCCCGCCCCGCCACCGCCCGCACAGCGCGAACCGGCACAGACTCGTGCCCACACTAAAGTGCAAGTGTGCATTATAAGCTACAGTCGGCCAACAATCTGCTTTACAAAACCCTAAGGTAATAAAATACTATCTATCGACCATAAAAATGTCATTAGACGTTATGGTTTATTATTCACTTGTCGCAATATAACAACTTCTATCTTATTGAAGTTTTAGTGACACAGGAAATTACATTAAAACTGATAGACCACTTCTTGGCCGACCGTACAATCAAGTAGTACTAGTATATTTCAATACAAGTATATTTTTACAAGTTCCTAAAAAGTTTTCCCACTTTAAGGGAAGAGAGGGGCTCTTCCTCGTCTTGTTTCAATAAATAATCACACTAATATTATAAAGACGAAAGATTGTTAGCGTGTATGTTTGTATTTACGTACAAACGCCTGAAGAGATTTTCATAATACTTAGTATGTAGCAGATTCAAGTGATCCATATTATCACACAAATACAAAAACAAAGAAACACATAACTTGTATGTAACCATATCAACTTATCAGTACTCAAACGCCAAAAAATCTAAGACCTTTGTATAAAGATTAACTCGTTTAATCTATCAGCTACACAAAAACTTACAAAAGTACTACATTCACTAAGGCTTCATAATAAAATAACAGCAAATACATATGTACCTTCCCGGTTCTGAAGGTGGTATAATTTTAGCAGCTTGTGGTCTAAAGGAGAACGGCAGCTCAACATCCTCGGGCACAGCTACCGCTGATATCTTGTGGGGCAGAACATTACACATTACATACCGTGGCTTAAGAACCAACACAGCGCAAATAATTTTTCGATACTTTACACAAGCCCGGAAAAACAGTATTTTGGAGACATAAAAATCTATATACGACGTACGAAAATGTCAAAATAATCGATTACAGAAAAGT
>SJJU01022121.1:0-13843 GCA_012932125.1 Conopomorpha cramerella | reverse complement strand
CCGCTGCGTATTAGTAGAAAAGCTAGATGATGACTGCCCTTGGATAACCGCTCGAACCATCGTTACAACATCATCTGCAGCATTTATAAGGGTCCTGAACCTGAGTGATACCAAATACGCATTGCAGAAGGGAACTCGTATAGGTACTTGCGAAGAGATTTCTTGGTTAAGAACGTGTCAAGGTACGGACGTGAACAAGAGGCTGCCAAATGGAAATATGGACTTGGGAAGTCTATTGGACAGTTGCCAAGAAGATCTCAGCATGGAAGAACGCACTAAGGCGCGTAGTCTTTTACTGAAGTATAGTGACGTCTTTTCTCTACATGGTGGTGACATTGGAAGGACTGGAGTAGTTCAGCACGAAATTAACACTGGTGAGATCATGCCTATTAGACAGCGTCCTCGGCGAGTTCCAGTGGCTGGGGAAAAGGAAGTGGAAAGCATGATTGAGGAAATGCAGGGAAGCAGGGTGATCGAACCTTCGACCAGCCCTCGGTGTTCACCGGTCGTTTTAGTGAAGAAGAAGGACGGCACTTTGAGATTTTGCGTAGACTACCGTCGACTTAATGATGTGACCAAGAAGGACAGTTACCCCTTGCCACGAATCGACGACACTTTGGATACTTTGAATGGGATGAAGTCCAGTAACCACTTTTCAAATCCAACGTGGAGAACCATCTCCACGTTGGATTTGAAAAGTGGTTACTGGAGTTTAAAAATCCTGAAGGTCAAGTAGCTCGCTGGATTGAGCAACTCCAAGAGTATGACTTCCACATCGAACATCGCAGCGGGAAGCCGCATGGAAATGCAGATGCCCTGTCCCGAAGACCCTGTCCGGACGATTGCAAGCATTGCTTGAGACAGGAGGATAAAGACTGCATCAGGATGTTGCGGACGGATTCAGTCAGCGATGAATTGAGTGACGACGCCATGAAACAAGCTCAGCAGGAAGACCCAGACATTAAACCCATTTTCGATTGGGTCAAATCTGGAGTACCTAAACCAAAATGGCGTGACGTCGCCCCATTGAGTACGACAACAAAAAGTTACTGGGCTCAGTGGAACAGTTTAATGATTCACAACGGTGTATTGTGCAGGAAATGGGAATCGACAAATGGGAAGGATGCCCATCTACAAGTGATTATCCCTAAGAAAAGGGTAAAAGATGTGCTTCGATCCTTTCATGACGGTTTCCGGTGGACATCTTGGTGTGAAGCGGACATTAATGAAAATTCGGCAACGATTCTACTGGATTCATTGTCGCGAAGATGTCGGGGACTGGTGTAGGAAATGTGTCAATTGTTCATCAGTCAAAGGGCCACATACTCGTAGTAGGGGTGGGCTAAAGGTGTACAATGTTGGGGCACCTTGGGAAAGGATAGCGTTGGACGTCGCGGGACCATTTCCAACATCTGATGCCGGAAATAAGTACATCCTTGTGATCATGGATTATTTTACCAAATGGCCCGAAGTGTTTGCCATTCCTAACCAGGAAGCTACGACAGTTGCCGAAAAATTGGTGATGGAGGTATTTTGTCGGTTTGGTGTCCCTCTCGAAATACACAGCGACCAAGGCAGAAACTTTGAATCCCAAGTGTTTCAAGAGGCATGTAGAATCATGGGGATCCATAAGACGAGAACAACGCCATATCACCCGCAATCTGATGGAATGGTCGGAAGGTTCAACCAAACACTGGAACGACATTTGGCCAAGGTGGTTGATAGTCATCAAAAGGATTGGGATAGGCACATGCCTCTTTTTCTGCTGTCGTACAGGTCGGCAACACATGAAAGCACAAACATGACTCCTGCATGTGCGAACTTTGGAAGAGAACTGCGGTTACCGGCAGATTTATTAACCGGAAGGCCCCCAGACACACCTATGTCCATAACGGAGTACGCGAGTGACTTACGAAATCGACTAGAAGATGTTCACCATCTTGTTCGAGATAATGGACTTCAAGCCAGTAACAAAATGAAAACACGCTATGATCGTAAGTCTAATCAATCCGGATTCGAGGAAGGTTCGCAGGTGTGGCTGCACAACCCCTTGCGTAAAAAGGGAAAGTCTCCTAAATTGTCACCAAACTGGGAGGGCCCATATAAGGTGGTGACCAAGATCAACGATGCGACATATCGCATACAGAGAAATCACCGCAGCCCATGCAAGGTTGTGCACGTCGACCGGCTGGCCCGATACTATGGGGATAATCATGCTCGAGACGAGCACGTTTAGAAGGGGGTAGTGTTACGCCCCGGGGTCGAGAAACAACGGCTAGAATGCCGTAGAGGTACGTCGAACATTCGAGAGGCCTAAAGAACATTCCAGTATCCAAGTCGACGCATACAAACCACTACACCGTGCCTATATGCGTCAGAATGTAGTAGAAGGATCTCGAAAGATCGAGAAAAGTGTGGTATATTTCGGAAGCCACAAGTAGGTACACAAGTACTTACCTTACCTCACCACAAGTAGGTATAAACCTAATTACCTACTGTTGGGTGTTGTTATAAACACGCGAGCCGGCCGACGCACCACAAGTAGGTATAGACCTACTTACCTACTGTTTGGTGTAGGTATAAACACGCGAGCGGCCGAGGCACCACAAGTAGGTATTTAATTATTATTAGAAGTCGACTCGAGAATGTACCTGAACCTACTCGAATGTTCTGGATTGTGTACCGTTGGTATATAAAGAGCGACGATCGAGTCGGTTTCAACTAAACAGCGATACAGTGAACATCAAGAGTGAAAATTAAAGAGAGTTGACAAGTGATTGTGTGATTGTAAAAGTGTTTATTAGCTGTCTTAGTTTAACGATTGTAATTAGTTTGTGTAATTACAGTGCCGAAATAAAGTGTTATTCTTGATTTTCGTAACAGTGTAATTTTTCTATCGGTACCCACCCCCCACGTACGTAACAATATAATAAATCATGTTTGTGTAGCTACCTACTTACGTTTCTTTCTTTCTCTTTTCTTTGCACTTTGCATAGATAGGGCATAGATAGAGATAGGTAGTTATAGGTGTCGGGCGGCCGGCGCGAGCTGCGCCGCCCCCCGCCTCCGACCCTCTCGTTTCCCCCCCGCTAGCGCCTACGCAGAGCGGGATTTCGGTACCGTTATAAAATAAGGGTTTTATTCGGCTATGACCTGATTCGGCTATGCATAGTGGTATCGAAACGCTGTACCGGTATAAAACCCATTCATTTCGGTACCCAATAAGTCCCTGCTTTAGTACAATAAATTTATTTTAGCAGCCAATACAAAGCGTATAAAAATAGACTAACAAAGATTATTACAACGCAGAAATTACGTACTATAGAAAATAAACAGGTACTGAAGGAACACAAGCACGCTCCACCCCTCGTGACAAATTTCCCCGCCGTTGTTTGTCCACCTGGCCATTCAGAAGAAGGTATATATCAGATTGTTTGTCTTTTTACAGCAAAGGGCACAGAATTCGTCCCAGGTCCATTTTCGTGCCATAAAATGTTCAACGTTGTTCCAATATTTACGTTGGCGGATTCGTTGAAAACCTTCCATTTGGTGAGCGAGCCAGCGATCGATATTCCCGAGAGGGATCACTCAGTACAAAGTACTACTCTATTATACAAGTGAGATCGCCGCGTGCTTCATTAAACGCTTTTATATTTTGGTTTTACGTTGGTTGTGTTTATGTTCGCCAGGAAAATCGAAAAAAAATTGAAATATTTCGCGAAAAATGATGTGAATTCTTCGAAATCAATATAGGACATTTTTTTTCAGCTCATTGAGTTTTAAACTTATCTAATATATAAAATTCTCGTGTCACAGTTTTCGTTGCCATACTCCTCCGAAACGGCTTTACCGATTTTCACCAAATTTTTTATGCGTATTCAGTAGGTCTGAGAATCGGCTACTATCTATTTTTTATCCACCTGCCAGTTGTATTTCTCCCAATACACGGGGTAAAAAGGCAACTTATTATGGCAAAACAAATGTTTGCCGGGACAGCTAGTCTAATATATAAAATTCTCGTGTCACAGTTTTCGTTGCCATACTACTCCGAAACGGCTTTACCGATTTTTACCAAATTTTATATGCGTATTCAGTAGGTCTGAGAATCGGCTACTATCTATTTTTGATGCGTCTACCAGTTGTATTTCTCCCAATACACGGGGTACAAAGGCGACTTATTATGGCAAAACAAATGTTTGCCGGGACAGCTAGTATTATAATAATAATATAATAAACGGCAGCGTTCTTTCTTTACGTCTAGACATAATAGGTCTATAATATTATTTAAATATTTTCCGGACATATACTTAAAACATCTATTTTGTCTCTTTAATTGCCCGCCAACTTAAGAAAGAAATTTTAAAGATTCTGATTGAGAGATTCTGTTAAAGACGGCCTGCATTAGCGGAGGAAAACCAAAGACAAATTATTGTGGTGCACCTATGTGGAAGTGGTGAGTATGAATGTGGAAGGATACAAGGGAAGAGGAAGACCAAAGAAGGTATGCATGGACTGTGTGAAAAATGATATGTGCATAAAAGGTGTCTGAAAACAGATCACAGTGGCGTGCAATTGGAGAGGCCTATGTCCAGCAGTGGACAGGTATGGGCTGATGATAATGATGATAAAAGGTGTAACTGCAGAGATGACGAATGACAGAGATGAATGGCGAAAAGAAACGTGGTGCGCCGACTACACCTAGTGGGGTAGGAAAATGATGACCTTGTTGGAGACTTATGCGCAGCAGTGGATAACTTCTAATTATGCAGTTTAATATTGTAGGAGGTGTGTGCAGTGTATGCCCTAAATGTAATACAATAACCACTCCATTATGTTCGAACAAAATAGTGAAAGAAAAATGTAGGACAACTTTATAATACTCAGTTGTCCGCGCTCAAATCAAAATCGGCTTCGTCTCAGGCTGCAGCCGGAGGCTTTGTGTTTCTCGTTTTTTTTTTAAATTCCAGACAGATGAAGCGTGGTTCTTTCCTGACTTGACAAGGTATTCACTAACATCTCAATGTAGAGCTGGCTGTCACTTCCATGTAATTGTTAATACGGGCCACAGTTTTTGTAGACTTACGATCTGCTTTATTGGACGACAGCGAGGATGGAAAGGGGAGAATGTCGTTTTGTAGTTTTTTTTTTCATTGGGGCTACGGCAGACCCGACGAGCGGCGATCGCACTGCAATCGCATAGCAATCGAATACCAATTCAATCGCAATAGAATCGCGATTTTGATTTGATCACTGTATTCAGTTGTCGTTGTTTAGCATAACAGTAGACATGTACTCATGTACTGGATATAGTCAAGAACAAATTACTATCGGCTCTTTTTAAATGGCTTTGTTAGCAATCTTTTCGTAGAGTTTGACAGTATGTCTTATAAAAATATTGGTATCCTGGATATTTAAATAAGCCCGAAGAGTTTCGCCTCGTCAGTCCTTGAGTATATGTATACTAAGTAACCTCTCCCCCACAGTTTATTTACCTATATCATGCGAAACATAATATTATACCATTACTCTATCTGTTAAGCTCCTGTAATCTTTAAATTAGGTTACCTGGAAGAAATCGCTACGAGCGATAAGGTCGCCTTTTGCAATTTTTCCATTGTATTGTTTTTTACATTCGTAATGTACAGTGTGCAATAAAGAGTATATTCATTCATTCATTCATTCATTATATACCTACATGTTTTACTCGTACTTGTTTCGGCTGCGCGCCTCTATTCAGGTATGAACTCACATACGCTATTCTGTCCACGCTGCTTATTTTTCTACTAAAACAATTCAGGATATTATTTCTCTATATCCAATAAGGATATTCGACAACAATTAGTTACATACCCTAACCCTCATCCGATAAAATACCGAGAATAATCCAAAAAGAAAAACCGTAACTAAGTATTTACAACAGAATTAAGTAAGAGAAAGTAGGTTGCAGAATTATTTGCGAGAGCATTTCGAACGCCCCGCGGCCTTTTCTCCGCGGAAGCCTCAAAACAATTTATCAACTTATTTCTAATTAGCCGCCCTAGAACGATCTCCTCCCGTCCATTAGAGGCATTGTATTGGGCCGCTGTTACTTACCATCCGACTGGAAATTAGGTTAATGCGGCGAGAGTTGTTCTGACAATATCATTATTACTTAATTACTATATTATAAACTGTCTGGAGAGGACCCTAATGCCAGCTCGTGTGGCAGTTGCTCTGCTCTGCCCACACCCTGAGGTTGCAGGAGTTGCGTGGTATTGTAAAATATGAGCTCTTATTGAAGTTTAATTTTACAGTGACTTAACCTGATAACATAATTCTTTATGACTCTATAGAATTCACTGTCAAAAGCGTTTTTCATTGATCAACGACATAAAATCCTGCCTAAGAGATAATAAGAAATAAGCCAGTCGCTACGAATCGGTAGGCTTATTGTTCGGGATAGACTATGTCTAAGAAACGTTTATTTGGTAATTGAAATAAAAAGTGAAAAAAAAACAAGCGAGGGTAAATTTTTAATTTTTAGTCGGTTCGATTCCCGGTTGATACTAGCAAAATTTAAAAAAGTTTTGATGCAGTTTTGTTTCTTTTTAAAAATAAAGGAATGTTTCCTTTCAGTAAAATGAGCTAACTAAAGGATTTAAGGCAGTTCCCCTCCAGGGCCCATAACTTTTTTCCACACTATATAAAAATGTATTGATGTTCGTTAGTCTCGCTAAAACTCGAGAACGGCTGGACCGAATTCGCTAATTTTGGTCTTGAATTACACGTGGAAGTCCAGGGAAGATTTAAAATATCTTCTTCCAATACACGAGGTACAAAGCTATCTACTACAAAAGAATTGTTTGCCGGGATAGCTAGTAGATGGATAAAACTATCTGTATATACCTTAACCTAATCATTGTTCCTAAAGAAAGCGTATTGATTATATAAGGTGTTCCCACCGGAGCCGATCAAAGAGCAAATCTGTTGGAAGTAATAGGAGCTCATTGTGTGAGCCCAGAGAGTGTCAGTCCTAATGATGCTCAGGGTTTCCGCGACAAAGGGAAAGGAAATGAATGGACCAAACTCGACCTCCCACGTGACGTTTTGATCAAATCATTATTACAACTGTGAATTGATTTATTGTTTTATTTCTGGAAATTCTTATCTTATTCTTGGAAATGTTTAATAAAGAAATTAAGCGGTCTCTGCTTTAGCAAGTGCCCCTGCCTACCTCGCTTTGGGATTAAAAGGCGTGAAGTGTATTTTTTTTAAATGTCTCTGCGCTAAAACGATACTTATAATTGAAATACTCAAAACATTTTAACAACCTCTGAAATTTGCATTACACAATCCTAACATTGCCGGAGTCTGTGTTTCCTGCGCAGTACAGTCTGAAGGTCTACAAGTCACTGGGATGAATAGGTACCTAATGAACAATTGTGCTCCATCATAGACCACATCGCTACTTAACATCAGGTAGGATCACTGCCCTGACCACTGTCAAACGCCTGTTCATTGCGTTTAAAAAAAAACTAGGTTTATACAAAATAATACACACGAATTGTGAAACGTGTTTATTTTAGTTATTTTAATAATCAGACAGGTTTAAAATAAAAATAAATGTTCTTTTGGTATTCCAAATTGATAAGGAGTTTTCTTTATAAATAACCATAACAAATCGAGTGTAAAGACAAACGATCATAGAATTAATTAGTTGCATATTAGGTTTTTCGTTTTCCACTATCTTTGACATATTGATTTATTTTTAGAAAATTCCTCATTACCAAAAAAAGTACAGTACTGTAAGTAGAACTTTAGCACTAGAGCTTACAGACCAAATCACTACTTAACACCAAGCAGGATGGTGGCCAAACGCTTGTCTATTTGCAATAAACAAATATTTCTAAAGATAAACAAATGTACCAATGAATGAATGACCTACGATGTAATTATATAAATTGGTAACCATTCAGTAAAACGCAACGTTTTACAAAGTGAGTTCGAGTCTGACTTTAACCCGTAGCCGTGTTATCGCGAACTTGTGCGAAGTTTCACTTTGATATGAATTTACTTTCGCCTTAGTGTACGCTTGCACTGCGCAGAGTTTGCATACTTCTATTTCAAGGTTACTTACTTCACAAGTCACAAGTGAAGGTGACAGACAAGCAGGTAGGCTAAGGAGAACGAAAAATCAGGAAAAGTTTTATTTAATAACCATTGAATTGCTAATTTATAAAAAAGACCCCGATTTTAAATGTTCGTGTCGTGTCCTTTTATTTGATACCCTAGTTGAGCGTTTGTATATTTGATAAAGTCTACTTCTTTTCCCCACTTTCAACCCTGACAACTTTAGAACAAATTATCCAATTTTCATTTAATAAAAACAGATTCTAAATATACTCGTCGTGCTCTTTCATTTGATACCCCACTTGGACATATTTATTCAAGCTAAATTTTTCATCCCCAATTTCAACCAGCATAACTTTTGAGTGGGTGAACAGATATCGATTAAATATAGCTCAGAACACGCTCGATTAAATCAGTATTAAAATCGGAACTTCCAGACACCACGAACAGACACATGCATACACTGACACGTCAAACTTATAACATCCCGTCTCGTCGTTTTTGAGTCGGGAGTAAAAAAATAGGTATATAGATAAAACACCCAGCGAACATCACTGAAGTAGGTATCATGTTGGAGGCCGTGACTATGATATCGTCCTATAGGCAGAATCCCCTCATCACCGAGCCACTAGTAGTTTTAAGACGGCAAGTTTTATGTTTCCTTAAAATGTTTTCCTTCACCGACTAAATATCTGTACCTATTAGGCGATGGGTCCAACGCCTGCTTAGAATAAACCTTGAAATAGAAGTATGCAAACTCTGCGCAGAGTTTGCATACTTCTATTTCAAGGTTACGTACTTCACAAGTCACAAGTGAAGGTGACAGATAAGCACACAGGAGAACGATAAAGCACTTTATTAATCACTATTAAATTTGCTAATTTAAAAAAAAAACAGATTTTTGCCCCTTGCCACTTTCATTTGATACCCCACTTGAACATATTTGTATAAAGTCGACTTCTTTTCCCCACTTTCAACCCTGACAACTTTTGAACAAATTATCCAATTTTCATTTAATAAACAGATTCTAAATATACGTGTCGTGCTCTTTCATTTGATACCCCACTTGGACATATTTATTTAAGCTAAATTTTTCATCCCCAATTTCAACCAGCATAACTTTTGAGTGGGTGAACAGATATCGATTAAATATAGCTCAGAACACGCTCGATTAAATCAGTATTAAAATCGGAACTTCCAGACACCACGAACAGACACATGCATACACTGAGACGTCAAACTTATAACATCCCGTCTCGTCGTTTTTGAGTCAGGAGTAAAAAAAATAAGTACATAGGTAAAACACCCAGCGAACATCACTGAATTAGGTATCATGTTGGAGGCCGTGACTATGATATCGTCCTATAGGCAGAATTCCCTCATCACCGAGCCACTAGTAGTTTTAAGACGGGAAGTTTTATGTTTCCTTAAAATGTTTTCCTTCACCTACTAAATATCTATACCTATTAGGCGATGGGTCCAACGCCTGCTTAGAATAAACGTTTGATAAACATATCTGTATGCCGATTTTCTCTTTTATATTTTAGCTAAAGTAGTACACATCTATTAACTCGGACTGACAATTTCCGACTGCATGTCGAATGGCCCAATTTCGTTCTCCGTTTAAGTTTTTATTCGTTTATACTATTTGTAAAGGTTTAAGCGTAGGCTTGTTGTGACCAAACCGTCGCCTTGCGCCTCGGCGACGCGTTAACCTGTCGGTCATACATAAGTATCTCGAGAAGATAAAGGTAATTCACTATCGCAGTATTGTTACAACGATCGCAGGCAAAATCCAAGTATCAAAAACAAACAGCGGCAACCAGGCAAGCCTTTCGTGACACTTGTATCGCTTATATACAGTAAGCATAATTGTCAGCGTAAGTGAGTCCGACATGGCCGCTGAGTCACCCTTTGTACTCATTAACCAAAGCAACACTATACCAGAAAATCCTTTAGAGTTACGTACACCCATAACTTAGATGATAGACGTACGTTTCCATAAAATGAAAATACCTTCGCCGTAAGTTCTGCCAACATAATGGACCTGTACTTAGTAACTCGCTAATGGAATATTTCATAACAATTTCGAAATTTTGAAAGCGAGATGATAATCTCGTAAATAAGCAAGTTATCCGCGAGCAGTCCGCGCGAGCAGGTGCCGGCGGCGTCCAACCTACTTTGTCCCTATTTATAAATTCCTCCACACCTGCCAGCGCGAGCTTCCAGCGGCGTGTCGCAACTTGACACTTGTTCTGCTGGCTTGCTGCGAGGCGACCAGCTCACAGTGTTTCGCAAAGACAAAACTTTTCTCGAAACAACTTCCCGTCCTCGTTCAGCCTCATCACTTCGGCGAAGACTTCTTAAGGCTCTTTATGTTCGGAGAATACTTTCGTAGCTTGTGCAAGCATATTTTCGCTAAGTATGGCGTAGCTCAGGTGAGCGCCGTAGACAACTGGACACTCGCCGTTTTATCCTGACCTTGTATTCAATACACACTTTTAAGTACTGGAGCTCATTGAAACAAACAGACGTCAGCCTTCACTATTGTATTGAATTTGGGTCGCAAAACATTTTTGCAAATTACGTGATGTATTTGGCATTTTAAGTGTACGGTATTTATGTGTAGTATTAGAATATGGAAGACATTGTGATTACATGTGATGTATGTATGACTGATAATAGCTAACTACAGAAAAGAAACGTAGGTATCAAACATTTTCGAAAACCTGGCTACATGGTCCTGAGCCGGCTGGGACCCTCGCTAAGGTGAGTGATGTCGGGACTCTGAAGCCGAACTGATCAGCGGCCCGGAGGAGAAGGGAATGCTCTATAACCACCCGTAAACTGCATCATCTTTGTTACCTTCATAGTTATCATTTTTCATAGCTGCAACTCTGTTTCTCTATCAAAACATGCCGTAGAATAATTATCAGAGCACATTAATTAAAATACAGTTGCATTAATAGTTGGCTCATACAATAAGCTCGTCGTAATCCCAGTACGTGGAGCAGGCAGCAGGCTCGTTGACACGCCGCCAGTAGACGCTGAAGTAGTGTTGTTTGTGCGCAGTGTCCGCGGGAGAGCCGCCGCCCGAGGCCGCCGCCGCCCCCGCGGACTCGAACACTACTAAGCTTCCAAGTACGTGCATCCATCTTCTACTGCCCCAGTGTACTTCCCTTAGTAATAGCTTCGCCACTATCCCTTTTCAAAACCCCAACTTCTTTTTTATTTCCACAAATTGTTGGCTGCCAGTTCCATGTATTAAAAAACAAAATGTTTATTTTTTCCTAGCCGGATGTAGAAAGTTTTAGCAGAAAAAGCATGCACTACCTCTACACACTCGCTGCACAAATTCTCCGAACATTTTAATCCCGGAATCGGTTTCATACACAATGCTCCTATATTGTAGCGAGCTCTATGTGTTGTGGATTAATACGGTTTGGCGAACATTTTCCCCTGTTTCTTTCTCGTTGCTTTTATATTTTTTTCATAGACGTTCAAACAACAGGTGACACTGAACCGCTTATCTGTGACCCACATAGCCTCAAATTAGAGGGCTTTGTCTCTCGACGTCGGAGAGCATTTAGTCTTGACCCAAATATCTTGTTGGGCGAGACTTTTTCCAGGTTGTATCGCGCGAGGATGTGGTGTAACGGTGATGTTAACGAGGTTCTCACTTCCGGCGGGCCCTGCCGGCCCCTGCCCCTGCCCCTGCCGGCCCCTGTCAGCCCCTGTGTCGGCGGCGGCGGCGGCGGGTGACGGAGAAACTTTTAATGACACTTTTAATGGCTCTGTAGTACACTAAGCCCGGAATATGAAGCTGGCCGGGTAGTTACGTCGCTGTTCTAGGTCAAGATTTACCGCAGTTTAGGGACTGTAAAATGCGTCAACAATTATTTTAAAAACACGTTTCACTTTATTCTGAGTACATCTGGTATATAAGAGAGTGAGCAGGTACATAGAAACCGCGTCTCGGCCTACTCCGCCTAACGCAATAAAGTAAATAACAAAGCGTATTTCCCCGCTGAGCCACGACAAGCGACGATTTTCTTATACTCCTACCTGCCAGCGACATTCTTACCCGCACCTCCCGCGCCTTTGACAAGCGGGGCGCTTTCACGCATGAATGTGGCGCGCCTTTCAAGCCGCCGCCCGCCCTGCGCCCCGCCGCCCCCGCCCGCCCCCGCCCGCCCCGCTGCCGCCTGCACACGCGGAGACTCTCCATTGAGATGCACGGTCACGGCCGATATACAGCTGGGACATTGCTTCTATATACATTCAATGTGCTTTAGGTTGCTGTAGTTATTATTGCTTTTCTCGGCGTACATTACCACCCATAGCATTTTATTTTTAACATGTTAGGTACTCTGAGGCTCTAAAACTATATTCTTTTTTTTTATTTTGAAGCTTTTTAAACATAATAAGTCAAGTGCAGTTGGTCGTTGTCACCATAATATTTTGTTTAAAGATATCAAGGTTACAACCATCTCACCTACTTCACCATGCAGTAGTAGAGTTATGAAGCTCAAGTTGGTACACATCTACTTATAAAGTGAAGTTTCCAGCAGTTATCCGCCACGCAAAGTTTTAATAACGCCACAAGCTCTTCATGAAGGAGGTACCGACTAGACCTTCAGCAATCCGATATTCACTGTACCAGTAAAAATTGTTCCAGACTTTATCGGAAAAATATCATATTTTGCGATTATTATTAAAATGAAATTACTGGAAAAACACTCGCGATATTGTAGTTTAACTGAATCTGTACCAACTCCAACATCAAAATCAAACTATATCCGTGCATCATCCTATAGTATGTGCTTACTCCAATTGTGAAATCTACTGGCAAACAAAAATAATTGTATTTTAAACATAGAACGTAAATAGCACTAAAATAATGACTGAATTGCGGCTTTAAATATATTATACTGCATTAAGGGTACTTTTATTGAAATTATTATGAATAAATAACTAAATAGCAGTGGCGTGCATGGTTACTGGCTTTTACGACAAGGTAGGCAGCAATACCCAAGAATTGACACCTATGTATAGGTAATTTGTACCTATCTACTCACCCACAAAACACAGGACCTCCGTTAGCCTATGTCGTGAGTGCAACAAAAAAGGATCTAGCAGTAACTATTATTAGGTCGGATAACCAAAATACTAAAGTAGGCAGTGTTTTTTTGCCTATATGGTGTGCACGCCACTGTTAAATAGTTATTAATAGTGTTAATATGCCTGTGTGTGTGCAGAGTGCGATCGCACGTTCGTGAGCCGGGGCGGCGCGGGCAACGGCACGTTCGGCGCGCCGCCGCTGCTCAACCCGGCCAACCAGAGCCGCCAGTGTCTCTACACCTTCCTGGCCGCGCCCGGCCAGCGCGTGCTGGTCGAGTTCCACACCTTCGACCTGCGAGGGAAGCCGCCAGAGTTAGTCATACTATGTTTTATTATTTATTCTATGAAACCGTGACTGTACCCCAGTGACGTAGGTAGAGACAATCAATATAAACTTGATAATGTCTCTCTTACTTTTGAACATACACTAATTTATTTGTACACATGCACATGAAGGACAACATCGTGATGAAACCCGCACACCACAAAGTGTGTGAACCCTATAACGGCGATGGGCTCACCCCCTGTCACGTTGGGTTAACTACGCTTGGTGAACCGTGGGTACTTGCTTTAGCAAGTGCCTCTGCCTACCCCTCTTTGGATTAAAGGCGTG
>SJJU01022117.1:0-16449 GCA_012932125.1 Conopomorpha cramerella | reverse complement strand
TTTTTTAAATCTACATTTTTTTTTTTTGGTTGTATGTGTAGCTTTACATGTATGTACCTAGCTACGTGATAAACATTTTTTGTTCTAAAATACGTACCTACTCATCTCTCTACAATACTGGCCGTGTTTTTTATTATACCAACTCATGCTTATTTGTCTAGTTCTTCATTCGAAAAAATACTTCAAGTAATCTATATACCCACGCTTCCTACTATAGCTTGCAAATCCAAACAACAATCAGTACAGTCGTAAATCTATCATGTGCAAGTACTATGTAGGACCTACTGAGAATATATTATTTGGTTGTCAAATATAGTCTGGCGAACGAAAGTAGGCAATGATCTTTTTTACGATTTTTTTTATATGGCAACAAAATGGTGCTCGTCAAGTCAACAATACAAGTAACAACACAACAGTAATATTGACAAATAATGACAAGTAATATTTTCTGTCAGTCAGAACTGTCTAGGTTAGTGCGATTCACTAATTATAATACTATACTAGAAATAAAAATAATGCTCAACGTATAATAGATGGGATTAATGAATTACACACATTAAACAGCAATCAATATTGTTATGATTATATTTTAGTACGAACCACAACAGGGAAATAACTTTTTACACTTCCTTGGCAGTTACTAATTTGTGTTGTTGACGTAGAGTTATATTGAATTGATTCGGTATTAGGCGGCTATTAGAAGATAGCCCCCAATTGAATTAAAATTAAATAAATATTCGAGTTATGTTTGATATATCATTAATCAATATATTGCAATCACGATGGGTGTTATGACCACTATCAGCCAAGCCAAGTCAAAAATAGGTTATATTTAGTGGGTACTCAGAAATAGAAAAACAGTCAAGCTGTAAAAAAATTATTCAAGCATCAAGTTAGTTTATTCCATAATGAAAGTTGTAATTATCATACTGTGTTATTTTGAATTTGTACTTTTTCCTTATCTACTTTCGTTGGACAAACTATATAGTTTAGATTACATTCATGGTAGGTATGTGCAATGATTTGAGATGACAAAAAAAACTCGATTATAGTGTACATCAAAATAATCCTACTGATTATTTTAAATAAGGATTACCTTATTTAACTTTTGAAATTTGAATTGTGGTGTACCTCTCCTATCTCATTTTACGCAGATCATTTTAACAGATTCATTATGTAGTACGTTCGAAAGAAATGATTACTTACTACTAAAGCTGATCTTACTTACTAAGCAGCAGCTTGAAGGCGGTCGCATCCATGAATTTTCGAAAATTGTAGAAAGCGTTTCTGTGCGAGGCCTTGCCATCTGTTTTGTGGAATACCCTAAATCGACCTTATGGGTATGAGAATACTATACTACACGTAGTGACTCCCTTTCACGGCCGTGTCTAAATACGGACTTGGCCACAAATTAGGTTCGTAAGGACTTAAATACATTGTACGTAAGGAAGTAGGTACATCCTTTATACCAATTAACAGTTGCAATTGGTCACGATCGCAATTCTTTTTTCTGTCATACAAATTTAACAGCTAATAGACATCTATTTTCAGATTTTAATTGATTACAGGACACGCTCTAACGAAACTTGATCATCTCTTTCGCACTAAACCTAATCAAGGGCAAGTTACTTAATTAGGGAAGCGTAGGTAAGTAGGTACTTAAATAACGGTTAGTACCTGTTGAGTAGGTTCCTACCTATTCCAAAACGGAAACGAACTGTTTCATTTCCGTTTTGGAATAGGTAGGTAGGTAAACTTGACAGATTGTAAGTTTACAGTTCTATCTCACCCAATTACTAAGTAGTAAAAAGTCACTAGAGAAGGATATCATTTGAAAGAAAAAATACCAGTTCAACCAGAAGGTACTAGTAGCCTGTATGTTATCACGTTGTTTGGTCTGAGACTATATATTATTAGACATTTTTTGTTTAGAGAGATGACATTTTTAATTTTTTATGAGGATGTTCTTTATTTTTTCTTTTTCCTTTTCATTGTTGCTCTAGTAAAAGTTGTTTGCATTGACGAGCTCAACAACGGTTCTAAGACCGGTGGTCGAAATCCACAATATAATTTTTATATTTCGGGACTTTTGACCTGCTAATTCTTTTTATTTCCACGATAGTCCGTCCCATTATAAGGAAATCAGGGTTTGATGATGCAAGACAAACCCGATAAATCGAAGAGAACATTAAAAAAACGTATGGGCGGGCAACCAGTGCTCATAGATTTGAGGATAACGCCCATAATCGCCACGCTGGGCAGGCGGGTTGACGATCGCAGTGGTGTTATGCTTTCACTCACAGAGAGCGCTGCTGCCCGTCCCCTAGAGGGTTCTCTCCGTCGACCCCCATAGCGGGAAAAGTTTGGTTGGGGTAGTGACACATGTATTCTATTCGCCGTCACCACACGGCCGAAAACAGATCACAGTGGCGTGCAATTGGAGAGGCCTGTGTCAAATATGGGCTGATGATGGGCAACTAGTACTGGCTGATGTCAGTTCTTTTTTCTTTAACATTAACTTTAAAGTGATTGTTATTTGTACCTATATGTATATATGTATGTGTGCGTAAGTCGTGAAATAAAATAATCCTTGACATGTAGATGCGTTATTACGTACAGCAGTTGTTACGTATCTACTTACCAACAAATGTAATGTTCAACGACGCTTTGTGTGGATCTGTTCACAGGTCAAGGGAAGAGGTGTGTGTTTTTAGCGAGAATTCAAGGGTATTCATATGAATGTGCATTTTTATCAACAGTTTGAAATATCATAAAGGAGAAATAGAACAAAAATTGATCACGAAATTCCCACGGGAATGGTATGAACACCACCAAAATAGGTACAGGAGTGTGAAATGCCCTGGAATATGAATAGTATATTCGTATATGAATAGTATATTAGTGTATAGTATAGTATTATTCTTCCATTAACACAATTAGATCCCATTAATTGACGTACAAAAAGTTGAAGCTGTAAGTGTTTTAAGAAGCTATCGAGCGTAGTTTACGAGTACGCAGTAAATCAAGGGCAAGCAGTTTTTTATTTTGTAAAGAGATAAAGGTACACTGCATTCTTTAGAAGTAGGTACACTAGTCAGCAAAAAATCCGGGAGATTTCCGGAGAATTTCAATAGACTATACAATAATTTTGAAAGTTGAAATTGAATACAAAACAATAATACTTTGTGACTTTCTTTTTCGCTGTTTTATTGTGTTCTAAAACAGTTTCCATTACTCAGCTCTCCACTATTGAAAGATATTCAGATGTGTTGTGACCAGGACTTTTTTCTCGCGAGTATTTTTCGTGAATACCTAGTTGTTAGAAAAACTAATAAACATAGTGTCTGTAGTCTAGTGTGGTGTAGTTAGACTTACATATGGAAGTTTGTGGGTCCAAGACCAGCTATACTGGGCATGTAGCAATGGGTCTATTTAGAGTCTTAATGGTCTATCGGTTTCGATGACACTTCCTGTGTCTCTAAACCATCACTAAAGTAGTTGTTATATTGTGATAAGTGAAAAATGTACCTTAATTACATTCACATGAGTTTTAACCTGAAGTAGACTGAAGGAAAATTTCGTAATGAAACTCATTTACCAAACACGTGAACGCTGGAGGCCCATGCGGGCCCTAGGTGCCCCTATCGCATTGGGTTAAATACGCTCGCCAAATTACGGAACCGTTTACAAAACCCGTTTACCACACACGTGAACGCAAGAAGCCCACGAGCGTTCCAGGAGCCCCTGTCACGTTGGGTTAAATACGCTTGGTTTACTACGGACATTTTCTTAGCAAGTGCATCTGTAAACCTCGCTTTGGCGCTTTAGGATTAAAAGTTATTATTTTATTTAAAAGCGTGAAAGGTGATTTTTTTTACTTCACTGTGAATTTAATTATCACATACAATATCACATATAACTCGTGAATGACACTCTTGAAATCAAACATCATATAGATCACAATCATAAAACTGGTCATAATTATATTTGCAAGACTGTCTGCATTTTTTTGCATGACAACTCAACATTTCTAGGACGCAGAGCAACCGTTACTTTTGAGTTTAGTTATATAGCTTCCGGGTTGCTGTTTTGCATCACGTAAACAGGTTTTTGCAAACATCAGGTTTATTCGTAGACTGGTATGTTCTTGTTGCAAAATTTTAAATACTGTGAAGGGTGCAGCTAATAAATTATTTCGACTGTTTTCTATAAAGTTTGCCGGAGAACGGTGTTTCTGCGCCAAATGGAGGGCAAAAAGTATTGAGAATGAAAGGCAAAATGTAGGTGGCATCGTTTTGTTATGAGAGGCATTGGGGAATAAAGTTAGCAAATTGCCGTTTTTTATTACTTTCCTTTTCATTTTAAGGTCCAAAGCTAAAAAAAATAACGGAAAAGGGTATTTGAGTGCATCTGGATTCCATCTGATATGGTACTCAGTCTATACAAAAAAAATGTAGAGAGTTTACGATTGTCCTGTGATATAATTTATCCCAAAGTTCCCATGGGAATAGTATAAACGAGACACACGGTAACACTTTGTACTTAACACATTACTTGTACTTAACACATTACTAGTAAGGATTTATTTCTCACAAGTCCATTCGGAATACAAGATTTATTTATATGCTACAAAATAAAGTCTTTTAAAGCTAGTTTCACATGCATTCTTTTGTAAGTATCACGATATCGTGTCACAGTCAAGGACTTGAACACGCTGACACAGAACCATTTTCTTATATAATTGTGCTATATTTATTTTTAATAAACCGGTTAACCATCCGTCATCAGCCTATCAAGTATAGGCTGATGATGATGATGATGATGACAGATGCCCACTGCTGGACATAGGGCTCTCCAATTGCACGCTACTGTGATCTGTTTACGGCTTCTCGCATCCAGCTTCTGCCAGCCATCTTGCGTATATCATCAGTCCACCTTGTCTGAGGGCGTCCGGCACTCCATTTGCCGAGACGCAGTCTTCACTCGAGAACTCGTTTTCCCCAACGGTCATCGGTTCTACGGCAAATATGGCCGGCCCACTGCCACTTCAGCTTGCTAAAACGAGGAGCTATGTCGATGACTTTGGTTCTCTGTCGGATCACTTCATTTCTGATTCGATCCTTGAGAGAAACGCCGAGCATAGCCCTTTCCATAGCACGCTGTGCGACTTTGAGCTTGTGGGCCATCTATATTATTCGAAAATTAAAATTTCACGTGTACAGTATGAATATAAAAAAAGTAAAATTATAATTTATATTAAGGTAATGTAAAAGGAGGCCTTTGCCCTGCAGTGGAATCCAGTAGGCTAGTACTCATAATAATAATGATGAAAAAGCGTAGGTTGATAACAAATACGCTCGGTGAAACGTAGGCATTCGTTTAGGAAGTGCCTCTGCCTACCCCGCATCGCGATTAAAAGACGTGAAGTGTATTTACTATTATTTATTTAAGTAGATACTTATTAACCCTCGTATAGATAATTCTACCACACTTGTCCGACAAATTGATTATTTGTTATTGCAAATACATGATATCTGGTATAAGATGATTTACGTCAAATAGGTAATTATAGCTTTAACGTATATTCATACAAAGGAAATAATTTAAACTTGTAATAATTAAAATATCTCTATATTTCCAAACTAATGACTTATTGTTTGATGTCTAAGTTTAAGACATGAAACTCTTGATATCAAGGGTAATAAGAAGGTTGAACCAAAAACTCCATATAAAAAAAACATTCAAATATGTGTGATATGAACTTACGCAAGGTGCATGCATACTTACCTTGAAACACAAATAGACGTTAAATAACTAATAACATGAACAAACACAAAACAAAATTAAATATTTTGATCGTAACCTTTTTTTAAGGTAGGTACATATATCGTATCGTACGAATATTCTAAGCTGCGGATTACATAAAATTACATCACAGCCTTTTAATGCGAAAGTTGCTGGTAAACATTTGGCTAATGTTTGCAAACAATAATTTTGATTGATTATTCCAGAAATGCATGCAATAAATCAACTGAAAACTGTAGCCTAAATGACTAAATGCTATTATACAAATTCGTGGCAAAAAAGGCCTGATAAAAGAATACTTCAGAAGCTGTCACAACATACTTAAAACAATTTCCCAAGGTCCCAGAAAATAACTCAACGACCCTAGAGCAAGTTTCGATACTGCCAAACCCTCCAGAAGGTCCACCAAAAATAATGATTTTCTATCAGTTTTGATGTCACTTCCTGTGTGACAAAAACATCATTTTCTATGTAATGGATCTACTGAAGTCGATCTAGCTACGATGGTCGCGTCCTAGATAGGTGACAGAGTGATCTTATTAACGCTTTATTACCAGAACTTTAAACAAAAAAACTGCTTCAAATATTAAATGGTAAGACATTATGCGAGGCCATTTTCAGAAATGAACCAAATTCAAATGCAACCACACGAGGCAAAGACCTTTCTTTGTAAAATACACGTAAAAAGGTAGTTTTAAGTAGAATCACCAGCTTTTAAGTACGAAATGAAAGTCACGCGTTAATAGGTACTTAATCATCAAGTGTCCTCCATCGTAGATTACAACACTGCTTAACATCAGGCAGGGTGGTCAAACGCTTCTTCATTGTGTTTAAAAAAAATGTCAATGTCTATCAAGTCAAAATCTCTGAGATGAAAACTGTGGAACCCTTTTTTGAGGTCGATTATTTTCTTCGAGTTATCCTTATTTATGAGGTGACCACATGACCTTCTTGATGGACAATCTCATACCGCTATCACACACACACGATATTGGTAAACGTATTTTTATTCCTGAATTAACACCATAAAATGTTTAATGTTGTTAGGGAAAAAAGTTTGCAAAAAAAAAATAAAGCTTCCGGGCAGCCTTCGCAAAAGATTCTACTAGGTGGACGAGTTTTTGCTTCAACTTCGAATACTTTATGCCATTAAGCAGTTGCTACGCAGTTCCAAGGCAGGTATGTGTTTACTTACCTATTAATAAAGATACCTATCTTCATAGCCACTTCATTGAGACCTTTCTTTGAAATCTAGTTGAGCAGGATTTTAAATAATTTGACCTCTCCAAGTCAAGGTGCGTTTCGCGAAGTAAATAGACGACGCGTTTCGGTTTCACTATCGTAGGTTAATTGGCTAGATGCCTCATATCAAGAACTAGTTGTACAGCGCAGTGTCACTCACATTTAATTACGTTCCCGTGAGAATTTCCGGATGAAATGCATCCAGTGTTACTCAGGCATCAGCTAACTTTTTTGGTATTCGTTCCTTTGTTTTTAATTTTTTTTTAACCACATTGAACAAGCGTTTGACCACCATCCTGTCTGATGTAAAGCATCGATGTGGTCTACGATGGAGCACCCTTGGTCATAAGGTACCTATTTACCCGCGACTTATTATTAGTTTATTCGTTATATACAAAAATAGCCGTGTCCGGGATATCGATGGCGAATAGAACAATAGTGTCGTAATGGTCGTAAGGCGTAAGAGGCGACCGAGGAAGCTGTCCAAGGAACGGGCAGCTGCACTCTATATGAGTTTGACTACAACACCACTGCGATCGCCAACCCGCCTGCTAAGCGTGGCGATTACTGGCATTTCCCCCAAATGATCATGGAAATCATTGGGCGAGGCCCTGGTCCAGCAGTGTGGCTGTTGATGATGATGATGATGACAAAAAATAAAACGAAGCCAGTAGTAAATGTAAGAGATTTCTCTGAATATTTTTTTGATAAAATAACCAGACCAATATTGTTTTTTCCATTAATATCTAATATCCAAAATATACTCGTCAAACAGAAAAAGTATTCATCATCAGCATCATCAGTCCACATATTTACACAAAAAAATTCAACGTTCCTCTTCACGCGAGTCTTCCTGACGTCACTATAGGGCCCGCTCCCCTAATTGTGGTAGAGTTTGTTTATGTTTCCATTGTTTTTGCTTCGTATGATGTCATAACAATAGGCAATCTGTAGTCATCATGGGGAACAGCTTTTTTAGACTTACCTTTAAAATACTCAAAAAAATTTGAATGAGGAGTTTTCTTTCGAATAAAAACTCAACAAAAGAGCGAGTTCGAAGACAAACGATCTAAGAATATAGAGGTAGTAGTTGCATCTCTTTCATTTCCCACTATCTTTGACATATTGATTTTTTTAGAAACCTCAGTGTCGCATACTGGTTGGGCCCTGGAAGTACCCGAAGGAATTGCGTCAGGGCCGAGCTATGGGCTACTGCCTGTTCAGATCTGCGACCCGACGGATTATATCGCTGAGTTAATCACAATAACTGAGAGCGTCTGTGGTCCAGTTGGTTGGATACTTACAAGTCACCGGAAAGTCGCGAGTTCGAGTCCGGCTACTGGACATATACCAATGGGACTCTTTTTCAGAGCCTATGTTCGCAATACAACGCGTGTACGGTGAAGGACAACATCGTGATAAAACCCGCACACCACAAGGTGTGTGAACCCTATAACGGCGATGGGCTCACCCCCTGTCACGTTGGGTTAAATACGCTTGGTGAATCGTGGGTATTTGCTTAGCAAGTTCCTCGCTTTGGGATTAAAAGGCGTGAAGTGAAGTTAATCACAATATTTTTTACCTTATTTAAATTGTTAAGCTTAGCGTAGCGGACAATAATTTTTCTAAAGGTAGTGTCCCACTAGGGATTGTTTACGTAAGTGTGTGTAACTATTTAGATATAAAACAATCACCGCCTTTGACTGTTTGTGCATCAATTACATTTACTTACGTAGGGGAATATTGCTTTCTCTTTGCACTAGTTATGACACTATATGGCAATGGCGTAACGTAGTGTTTTTGTTTAATCGTTCATACACTTGGTAAGTGAATTGTGTATTTATGGGGATAATTAATACACCGGTATTTTAATTGTTTATATAGCTGTTAAAAGACAAATGTTATGTAAATGCATCTTCATCTCAACACCGAAATCGTCATTAAAAGTCAATAAAACACTTGTTGGTTGATACTTTCTTTCTTATTCTTTTTATGTCATAATAATAGTAAGTATTTTTTTAACTCTTAACATTTTATTCAATAACATCATTACATTTTTTTTTCATTAAAAAAAACATTCAATTCCACAATATCTGTTGTTCAACTACATAGTTGTATGGTGTGTAAAGTTTTTGATTGATTGATTGAAGTTATGTCGGACAGCTGTCAAAATCAACTGACATCACACTCACTATTGATTGCTATAGAGGATCAGCTCGTACCGCAGTATCGTAATCAGAAAAGCCAAATCTATGTAATTAACTTAATAATACCTACCCTATCACCCTCAGTCACAGCACCACGCGTAAATGTTTGACCACATGACAACGTCTGTATTTAATATTTGAAAATCCCCTATACTGTCCTAGTGTCAAATAATACTACAATGGTATCAATATTATCACGATGCATAGTGTGAAATGGCTCATTTATTAATATGGACATAAAAAGCGTTTGTGGTCCAGTTGGTCGGATCCTTGACTTGTAACCTGAGGTCGCGGATTCGAGTCCGGCTACTGGGCGTGTACCAATGGGAATCTTTTTCAGAGCCTATGTACGCAACGCAACGCTCGTACGGTGAAGAACAACATCGTGATGAAACCCGCACACCACGCAGTGTGTGAACCCTATAACGGCGATGGGCTCACCCCCTGTCACGTTGGGTTAAATACGCTTGGTGTACCGTGGACATTTGCTTTAGCAAGTGCCTCTGCCTACCCCGCTTTGGGATTTAAAAAGGCGTGAAGTGTATTCCTCAGAAAGCCCCGGATCACTTGAAAAGAATTCCTCTAACCCCTCATCCGCAGTTTTGTAATGCATAGATCATTGCGATTTTGTGTGGTAGCCCCAAATCGCGCCCAAAATCGCTTAACTTCGTTATTCGGTTGCGATCACCAGCTCTGGGAGGTCAGCTGGGGATGTCAAAATAAAAATTTCACGAATACGCGGCGTACAAAACCCAAGGCTATATTTGAAGTGCAAGAGGGATGTTTGAATGGACGCTATGAATTTGACACTTATCATTATCACCAATGCATAAAGCCTCTATTGTTTTGACCAAGCCCCAAAATGTCGATAAAAATAATCAAGCCGTGAATAATTTAATCTATAATACAGTTTTTTTAAAGAGATGTAGGTACCTATATCAACATCACAGATGAGAAACGATTTCCCGAAATTCAGTCCCGATTTTTTTATATTTTAGTGAATATGACTTTACTACGCTATGGTTGAAGGTAGTAAATAAAAAAAGCCAAAAATAATACAGAAAAGTAAAGAAAAATGTTACACTGCATACGCTTTTCTCAAAAATTTTCAACACAAAATTATTTATAAAAGACATTCCTGCATGATAATAACATACCTATATAGTAATTTATGTGTTTATTTAACGTAAACACGAACGCTTAATAATAAGTGTACAGAAAGGGTTCAAAAATCTACTTACAGTATTTTTGTGTAAGTCATGAGCACTTAGTAAATTTTACTATCACATTGTTATAAGTACATGATATTAACTACAGTGATTTTAACCATCTTCAAGAAAATAGGAGGTTCTCAATTCGATGGTATTTTTATGTTTGTTACTTCAAAACTTTTGACTGAGTGAACCGATTTGGATGAGTCTTCTTTTGTTTTAAAGCTGGTGCTTCCCGTTTGGCCCCATTTAAACTTGGTTACGTTCCGACAATGTTATAGATCACGAGTCTTAATAATTCACTGGTTGAAGTCCGCTCTTTTTTCTTTCGACTCGATACTACGGGCTGTATGCACGAAAAAGATGACGTCATTGTCCCGTTCCGCAAGCGAGTGTACTACTTCTACTGCAATGTTTGACGTTGTCACGTCAAAGTACCGTCCGTAAACTGACTTTACAGACAACATATTTTTTGTAAGTTTTCGAAATCACAGCCTTTTATTTTGAAATTCCATCGATGTACCAACCATGTTCATATTGAAATAAAGGTCGGAAACCGAATATCCACTTATGGCAATTGTGAGACTAGAGGTGACATTTGCAGACACGATACATTCAAAGGTTCTATGTCCTATCAGAGAATATGATCGTCGTGAGAATGTGTTTTCTGTTAAAATATCGAACAGCTATTTAAAAACTTATTGCATTATAGAGAGATATTATTTACAAGGACAGGAGGGTTTTTAGGTTGGAATTAATTTTGAATTTAAATAAAAAAAAGGGTGTGAGTTGATTTCGAATACATACAACTAATAAATAGGTCTGTTCCTTCTCAATTATCTTTTTCACTGTTTATTTACGCTAATCTAAAAAAACACTAATATAATCCGAAAACAAACATTTTTAAGAGTCTACAAAGTAATAATATTATGTTTTGTTAAGTTGATGCCGCCAACAAACCAATATTTTAATAGTATACATTGTTTAACTTTTTAATTAAATGTATAAGAATGGAAACTTTGACTTCGAGTCGTGTCATTCGTCAGCTTCCTAAATTCGCCTGTCATTCAAGTCACCAGTTTTGTTCAAAAGTTTCCCTTGTAGAGTCAATTCAATATGGCCCGTATTTTTAAACATCCCTCAACAACGGATCTCACCCTCAAGTAACGTTTGACTCGCTCTACATCGTGTTTTCGTAAAAGAAACAAACTAAATATCGCACAGTTGAAACAAAAGTGACAAAAAACAAAATGTGTCATTTTATGAAATTCAACCTTAACAATAACTATGCGATATTAGAGGTATATGCTTAAGAGTCACCTTAGTACATACTAATTCATGAATGTCTAGTCTAGACTGTTTCTAGTTTAGTCCTAAAATTTTCCCTTTTCTGCTATCCTGAATGCCAATAACATGCCAATAATTTCCAGGCGACAAGTAGTCGTGCCCTTTAAAAAATCTTGTGTACTCTACAAATATAGCGATAAGCTCATTACTTATCACATAGGGATAAATACACTAAACATGTTGTCAGTGTTTGCTTAGCAAGTGCCTCTGCCTACCCCGCATTGGGATTTAAAAGTTCAAAGGATGAACTGTACATATTCGGGTCATTGCACTTAAATTGAAAAGAGAACGTAGTTATTGTGTTCAAAGGTAGGGAGCAATCAGCTGATTCGGTAGCCTTGGATTATACGAACGAGATATTTAGACATATAAACATCAAAACTGCAAAGACTTTGTTGGTAAGGTACCGCTATAAAAATAAGCTCTTGTTACGCAAAAATGTACTAATAATCAAATATTTTGCATCATAAACAATATAATATAACTATTTTGCTTTTAATTATTTTATATTTACTTCGTTAATTATCGTAATATCGTAGTTAAGGTTCGTAAAAATAATTCTAGCTATTTATAAGGCAAATCACAAGCGGCGCCTTAAATGATAAGTATTCGGAGTCCTTAATAGATTGTTAAGCCATTGACGGGTCCCTCTAAGCCCTAATTGTCAGCCAAGAAGTAGGAGTTATATCCCAATAGGTTACATGCGCTTGCCTTTATATTCGTTGTATAACCATTCAAGTTTATTTTTAAAGTATTCATTTCAAAGAAATAATAAAGTAAATACCTCCAAAAAATAATCCATAACACAACCATACTTACGATTACAGAATAAATTAAGCCAAAGTCCGCAGCTTCATCACTTTCACATTAACACTAGAGGAGACGGTTATTTTTCTTTTTCCTTTTTCGAAATTTCCACGCAACGTTCGATTTTCGAACGCGGCCTGCGTATTAGCCGGCGTGGTTGTGCGAGGCGGGTGCGCGCGCGATGCTTTATGCGGCAAATGCCTTCTGATTGTAGTAGTGTTAGTCAGTTCGCACTAGCTGACCGGCTGGCATAGTGCAAAACAACACGCAACATTCCTAACTCAAATTGAGCTAGCTCACGGCACATTTTCCTAACACACCGAGGCCACGTTTGCGTTGGCTGTGAAGTGGAAAACGACCAGCACCTGTTGCTCGATGTTGATAGGACATTGATGCCCATTCAATGGACACCGGATTTCCTAGAGACGAAATGCCGAGTAACTGTGGGACAATTTGAGGTCAGTTGTTGTTAGTAAACATTGGATTTGATGGTAATTATGCTATCGGTATGACGTTGGGGAATTATTTTAAAAATCATTGATGAGCAAACTGATAATTTTTCACAACAAAATTACAGGTAAGAATGATACAAGTTATACGTTTTAAAGGAATCAGGCTTCGCTAACTCCATTATTATTTAGTTTTTGTTTTAAGCATTTATTACGGAAGTCATAGGGGTAGGCCCTCGTCCAACAGTAGACGTTATGTGGCTGATGATGATTTATTAGGTATAGTGCTTACCTTATATCGTCCATAAATAGGTTAGTAAACTCAAGTAAAAACTTTCTTCTTAAAACCCAAGCATTTTTAAGCCCGTTTCAAAAATATTGTCAAGATTCTAATACACACTATTAGAATCTTGTCTGTGACAAAGTTCTGTCCAATGCAGAGGTTTTTTTTAATATCCTCAGTGTTTCAATAAAAATTGTTCTTCATCGACATTTCTTGAAATTCATCAAGTCTTGTTAGATAGCGGTATTTTTAATTGCGTATGTGCATATTTTTGGCGATCATAAAAGTGAATGGTGTTTGCGTTTTATATAAACCTTTTTGAAGAATCACTTTATCTATTAAAGAAAACCGAATTAAATCCTTTTAAAGATCTAATCATGCAAAGGGAGAGACAGCGGGAGGCGACATTGTTTTATACTATGTATTGATGATAGGTGTACCATATTTAGGTTAATATTTTTACTAGAACTTCACTTTGTCAAAATATTGCCCAAAATCGTCACTTATGCATAATCGGCATTTGACAGAACACTACCACACGTCTTACAGTCCTTTTCTCGAGACGCGGTCTCCACGCGAGACTTGCAATCCAATTTCAAATTTAAAAAATCCCCTGATTTTGAATGTTCGTATTTGATACCCCAATTGAACATGTTTGTATAAACGCGACCATCTACTTTGAACCCCCATAACATTATCAAATTTTAATTTATTAAACAGATTTTTCATTTGATACCCACTTGACATATTTACTCAGGTTAAATTTTTCACCCCACTTTAAACCCCATTACTTTTGAATGTGTGAAGCGATATCGATCAAACATAGCTAAGAACACGCTTGATCAAATCAGCTTTCAAACAAAATAAACTTTACTGTACTAGCTTTATTAGTTCGAGAGTTATGATGCCACAGACAGACACACCGACCCACAGACAGACACGTCAAACGTATAGCACCCCTCTTTTAGAGTCGGTGGTTAAAAACGAGATAACAATATTAGTAATATGCAAGAGTGAAAGAGAACAGGACAATATTTTCCGTCCCTTGCTAAGTACCATTTTGGTAGTAAAAGCGGCAGACTGAGGGCGCTCTGGCAAGTCTAATTGTGTTTGGTCTATTGGTTAGAAAAGGCTCTACTGCGTAGTGTGTGTTGTAATTGACGTTTCCAATTCACACGACCTCTAAGTGACATGGATGTGATATGCAAATTCGGGGTCACTGGTTGCATTGTAGGTTTGATGAAGCTTGATTTTGTAAATTAGTTTAATGAAAAAAGAACCAACTTCATGCTGTACCGCGAATTGTCTAGTTTGTCATCAAACCCTGATGTTTTAAATGAATTTCCTTATCATTGGACTAACTTTACAATATCTTCTTCCGAACAAAAAAAAAGATCGCCAAAAGCGGTTCATAAACGACGAAGTTATGAACAATATACTAAAAAATGAGCATAATTATATTATACGGTCAAAATGTTCCCTTTTTGAACTATCATATTGTTTAAGTTGAGTGTCTGCGAAAGTGTTCTATAATTTGTATTTCTTTCAGGCAATGATTGCCAATCGAATTTCGACGAAATTTTCAGTAGTGTTATTTGTAAAATAACTTTAAAGAAAAAAGAACCGACTTCAAACAGTAAGATTTTATAAATTCGTGGTTTTCTCATGAATGCCATTATTGGAAGTTAACCACATTCAAATGGGACCAAAAGGGGAAACACCAGCTTTCAAACGAGAACAGTATCATCCAGATCGGTCCATCCAGTGAAAAGAGATAACAAACAAAAAAAAATACCGAATCGAGAACCATTTTTTAAAGAAACGCATGTCAGTGCGTGTTTCTTTTCGTTATATAAATATGTAATTGAATTATTATTATATCGTCGAACAAATAAGATAAACTGAATCTCAACTAATCTTTGGTTAATTTCGCGCCGTAATACCCGGTTTTAACTATTAATAGAATTGAGAACCACCTCCTTTTTAAGTCGGTTAACTAAGGCTATTTATTTCGTATGCATTTTATGTCATTATTTGCCATTTTAGTAAAGGTATGTCACCGACGCCCTAAAGGATCACCTTTTTTTTATACGGGGTGAAACCATGAGCAAAAATATCTAGTGTAAGTGTCAAAATAATCGAGTCTCCTTTAAGTCAGCCGGATGTGATCCGGATACTTTAAAGTGCGTTGTTTCGCATAAATTGAGTTGAAAGTTAATACCCATAATCTATGTAACTAACATTGCGACCTTGTCGTGATGTTAATTAAATGTCAGTGAAGAGCGTTTTGAAAAGAAAGCAACGTCCGTTGGTTGTGTGTTAAATTTTGGTAGTGATGGCACTATTTTTTAATATACAAGATTACTTCAGGGCCATGGTCCGGACTCACTTTTTCTTACACAGTAAACGATTTCAACGGTATAATTATTTTCCCGAACAAACTTTTTTTTGTGTTATAAATGTTTGTGTGACCATACATTTTGTTGTAAATGTTGGATAAGAGACAATACGTTTAAACAAGTTTGAAATGTCTCAGTCACAAAAATAATTATACTATTGGAATCGCTATAATTATCAGAGTTAGAAATAGTTGGTCCCCGAAGTCAGCCTGTATATGTACCCGTATAACATTAATATATTATGTAAACAATACAACGCTATTAGGATATTAATATTGATAACTGAAACACACAAAATATAAGTTACTCGAGCTAGCGATATTCAACACAAAGGATTTAGTTTTGGAAGACAAAATTTTCTATCAACCTGTACTTTTCTGCCACGTAGATCTGACTGCCATTAGAACAAGAAAGAGTGTCGGAATAAATGCATTTCCACTGTCTTCACTCTAATTTTCACTCTAATAATAAACTCTAATATGGCAGTTCTGAGCAAGGTGATTCTATGCTGCCAGGTGGTTCAAATCTTAGCACAAACCCTGTCCTGTCTCTAATAGGCTTAGGCAAAACGAATATTTTTTTTATCACTATGAACAGGCGCTTGATCACCATCCCACCTGATGTTAAGCAGCGATGTGGTCTACGATGGAGCACACTTGTTCAGAAGGTACCTATTCACCCGCGACTTGAAGACCTTCA
>SJJU01022114.1:0-10037 GCA_012932125.1 Conopomorpha cramerella | reverse complement strand
CATACCATCCACATTGGTTTCAGAGGTAACAACAGGTTTGCAGCATCAGTCCTAAGCCTCTCTAAATCAATAGCGTTGAGGTTACGCCGACAAACAGTGACAGGAGTGGGTTTGGGAGGCTTTAACTTGTACGAAAGGAATAATAGATCATGGTGAGAGAAACCAGGGGCTGGAAGCTGGCCATAAGAGGCGACGAATTCGGGGTCAGGAACTATAATTAAGTCTAGAAGAGTGTCGGTTGTACTAGAGTGATGAGTGGGGCTCAAGGAAAGTATGGACAGATTTACAGAACTGATCACCGACTTAAATCGTATGGACCTGAGCGATTTGGATAGCAGGCACGTATTAAAGTCTCCCATGATTATGTGATGTGTGTAATCCGACACGAGAGTTTCAAGCATTGTTTCAAAAGGACTAAGGAAATCAGCGTTTGGTGGAGCATAGACTACACCAAGTACTATTTTTGACCTAAGCGATACCTCAAGAAAGAGGTATTCAGCAGTAAAAGAGTATTCGGACGGCGTTTGGAGAATCACTTTGTACGAAATGTGGCTCCTCAAATAGATCGCAACGCCGCCACCGCCTTTGCCAGTCCTGTCGTTACGTATCAACACGAAACCGGGCAAAGAGTAGCTAGTAGACGGAAGAGTCGGTTTGAGCCAACTCTCCGATACGAGGACTGCATCAATGTGTCGTGATGAAAACGTCTCGACTAGATCTGCATAGTGGCTCGGAATACTCTGGGCATTCACGTGACAAACGTTAAAATTTTTAGGGAAAGAACTAAATTCATCGCTCAAAGTATCGCTCAGGACAAAGAAACTATCATTGGCACTATGAAAGGAACTAGAACTACTGGAGCTGTTATGTGTCATAATATAATATATACTAATAAACTATAAATATGGATTATATAAATATATCTAACAACTAATTTACAATACCGGAGACAATAAAATGTTAGGTCGGGACACAACTGACGACCTTGAAATTGTTACACGAGAATAGGTACAAGTTAATAAAAATAAACACTTAAGGCACTTAAAGATAATGTAAATAGCATAATTAACAATTCTTCGTGAAACGGATCGTGGTTTACATACGAAGGAGAAAAATTTAAACGCAACCCAGAGTGCTTGCAACAATAAAGAAACGGAGAAGAAAAAAAAAAAAAGTATTTACCATAAATTAAACGCACGAAAAGTTGGCCGATAAAGTGGGTAGTCGGGAATGGTGAGACTATTCTCAAGCCGGGCACACCACAGCTTACCAATTCATGATTAAAATATCACACAAAACACCAAGAAAAAAAAGCATAATACGAAATAAATACAAACTAGACAAGAAAACAAAATAAAAAATTAAAACAGGAGCAAAAAGTGACATAAACTCAGCCAGCTCAGCGCTTCTTTGCAGCAGCTGCCACTCTCCTGGTAGTTGGGGCCTGCTGGGCAATGGATCTGGATCCTGCAGGTCTGGTGGCCGCGTCTCGGGGACTAGGCGCCCCTTGCAGGTGTTGAGCTTGAGGGAACCTGGATTCCGCCTGCTCCGTCTGCGACAAAGTGTCGATGCGCGACCGTTCTCCGCTGGGCAGCTTGACATACACGGCCCCGTCCCGCGTCCAGCAGCTAGATACACCGAAGTACTTGCGGCCCCTCGAGAACACCTCCTGCCGTGACCGAGTCAGAAATTCGCTCACCACCGTGGCTGAAGTCTTCAGTCTGGTCTTGTTGATCCAGACGGCCAGTTTACTGGAGTAATCGGAGAAACGTACTAGAATTGGACGTGGCCGCTTATCGCTGGGTCTACCGAGACGATGGCAGTGACGGATGGAGGAGACTGTGATGTTCTTCAGCAGCATAGTGCTGTTGATGACGCTAAGGACTTTAGCAGCTGGATCCTCCCCATCTTGCTCCTTGATGCCGCCGAAAAGGAGAACTTTGCAGCGATTATGGGCTTCGAGGTCGTCGAACTTTGTCATCAGCACCTGTACTTGGTTCTGGAGCAACTGCAGTAGGCTCCAAACTGTGCTCTTGAACTCTGAGAACTCTCGTGACAGTGTCGTGATGTCTGCTGACGGTGTGCTAGCGGCCAGCTTCAGCTGCCTCGTTTCAAATTCGGACATCCTTTTGTCCAGTGAGTCTTGGATTGTCTTCTGTGTGGTCAAAAACTCTTGGATCGACATAATTTTGTGTAAAGTGAAAGTGCAATGACCGTTACAAATATAAACAGCTGATGTCGTCAGTTGGTCGTCGAGTCGAACTAACTCATAGGAACCACAGTATGTATATTTTATTTACACAATATATACACACACCACTAAAACCCGTAATTTTACTTAAAAACTCCTTTAAACAAGTGTAATTTAATTAATAAAAAATATTTTTGTGCGAAGACGTGTACTTGTTTGCCTGACTACCGCCGAAAAAAAAGTGGTGACTGTAAAAAATTTTATTAATATGTCAAGACCAGAAATGGGATTGTCAGTGTCCAGAATATTTTGAAAGTTATATGATTCTATTACCTTTGCAACTGCACCAAAATCAGTTTTTAACGTGTGCGTATGAGGGGAAGTTCTTGGTTTATTAATATTTAATTCAAATAGTACAGGTTTGTGGTCAGTGATGGTAGTTTGGATTACCACAGCAGTAGATGCGACCTTGGACTTCACAAAAACATGATCTAAACAGGAGGTGCTTTGGTCACGTGTGATCAAATTATGGCTGGATAGTAGTCCGTGAAAGGCAAGAAGATTAAGGTATTTTTCACAATTAGGATCAGCATATGTAGGAGCTATATTTATATTTATATCACCTATTAAAACGATATTTTTGAATGTCTTATTTTGAGTAAGGATGTCGTTTAAGAAATTTAAGAAATTATCAATATTTTCCTGTTTAGTTCTCAAATCCTTATTAAAAGTATGATGTCGATATATAGCAACAATTATCATATCACTAGATTTAATCAACAAGCAGTTGCAACTGTCACAACTTGGTTCTTCCACAGTGACCTGAACTTTGTTTTTTATATAAACTACTACGCCATCATTTTGATTGTGTACTGTATTTGTAGCAGCACTATAGAAACCCTCTAAATGGGGAATGACAGAGCAACGGGAAAGCCAGCATTCTGTAAAAATTATAAAATTGAGGTCCACATTTATTCTGTCCAAAAGTATAGTGAAGTCGTCTAAACGTGTGGTGCGACCGATGCTCCTGATATTCTGAGTCATTAGTTTTACACTAGACTGTGATAGCAATTTGTGGCAATTTTCAGGAGTTGACTCGTGAGCCTTTGATGCTAAAGTATTATCTAAGTCTTTTATAATGTCTATGTTATCGAATTATTATTTCTTTGTGAAGGTGACTTAATGATGTTGCTAATAGATTTTGTCATTCTATATACTGGTGAAGGTTTAACATATAATTTCATAACAATAGGATATAATAGTACTAGGTTTAGTATGGTGAGTGAGATGTGTTGTTGTGTAGTGTGTGTTATTTTAAATAGTTTATTAAGGGGGGTAAGTTTAGTACATGAAAGTACACAATAAAAATAAAACAATTGTCCAGCGAAATACAAACGTGAAAGGTATAGGCTTAAAATTACGTATACTCTATTTGAAGCAATTACAAATTCCTCTTCTAGTCATTTCTGATTTTTGAGTTTCAAGAGATCGGTTTCATTGGCGATATACGTATGTACAGAACCTTCATGCTTCCTCAAAAACACATTGCCACGAGAGGTCCAGCAATGCTCATATTTATTATCTTTAGCAAACATACGAGCCAAATGGAATAGTTTTCGTGATTTATATGATAGAGACTCCGATACGAATATAGGTCTGCTTGGCCCAGGTAGCTTAATATCGCCAGAAATGAGTTTCTTATCTTTGTTGACATTTTTATTACGCATCTTGACTGCTGAGAGAAATTCCTCCCGTTTAAGAGCCGAAGTAAATTCAACATAGATAGGCGCTGGGGATGAGCGGTCCGATCGCGTTCTATATACGTCATGTATTTCGGTTTTTGACATCGGTATTTCAATGCAATCAGCTATTTTCTTGACGATGTCATAGAGCTCTGCCTTACTTTGGGGTTTGTTGGTATTGGGTAAATTACGCACCTCAATTGATGACATTAACATTTTTTTGTCCAGGATGTCAAATCTCTCCTCCATTTGTCTTATGAGCTGTTTGTCTTCTTTTTTCTCCCGTTCTAACTGTTCTATGCGCTTAAGGAAAACGTCATTTGACTCCGACAGAAAAGCAACGCTTTTTTGTAATTCACCATTTTGACTGCCAATTTCAGCTATAGATTCTTGCAAAGAGACAAATCGCAGTTGTAAGTCATTTTTTAGTGTTTCAAACATATCTTGAATAAAGGATTTTATTTCAGAGTCACAAGCTTGACTCTTTCTACGTAGAGTGACATTCATTTTTTCAAGTTCAGTTGGTACACTTATGTTCGACGCAGTAACTTGTTTCTCTGATAGAACAGTTGCCGAGTTCAGAGCGCCCGTTTTAGGAGTGACAGGCGGAGAACGTTTAAGTGGCATCACGATGCTAGTAAGACCAGTGCACTATGAAGATGTAGGAGTAAAGTAGACAAAATCGTGAGCTGCACGTCTAAACTCGTGGTGAGATATATTAACACAGGTGCCAGGAGAGCAAAGATGGAACAGATGTTCACGTCGTAGTATGCACGTCAGTGTGTCGTATTATAGTTGGTGAGGTACCAGGAAAACAGTATCGGGTAGGAGTACTTCCAATAAATAATAAGCCGATAATCTTATAAATACGTGCACACTCAAACGCGTTAGCACTCGGGGAGCAGCAAGCTTAGGTATGTGCAATAATGTCCATTCGTCAAAACTGTTTCACCGCAAAAGAGCACCAAAGTACCAGGAGAGCAGCACTGCGTGAGATGTATCACCCAACAAAACGTATTTTGTTGCTTGTGCGTCGAAAATTCGATTACACTCACCGCCGCGGGACCAGGAGAGCAGCAGTGTTCGCAAAAAAATATTAAAAATAGTATTCACTGCGATGAAGCACTCATGTACCAGGAGAACAGGAAGCTTGGGTTGTTTGTCTGCTTCAATGCGATTCGCAAAACTCGGCAACGGGTATCCTCACTCGCGCTATGCACTCCTAATATTTGACGTATAATTTTTAAGATTAAATTTATAGAAAATAATTTAAATGTAGTTATAAAGTGTAGTAAGCGTCTACTCGTAATCGAGGTCCGGGGGGAAGAGGAAGTATTGGTTAGGAGTCATGTAGCTTCCCTACCTAATAATAGAGTGGTAGCATTTCGGAATGGTGCTATTTCAGAATAGTGCTACTATCATTAGCAAGATGCTTCACAGGCATCTAGCTTCAAGGTACAATCATCATCATCAGCCACATCATCATCCACTGCTGGACGAGAGCCTCCCCCAATGATTTCCGTCATTTCACCCCAAATGACGGAAATCATTGGGGAGGCCCAAGGTACAATAATGTGTATTAATTAGGATTGTACAATATGTTTTGTTCTATATTTGACCAAAGTTTTGTTTTCTTTCCAGAGTATTAAATGGAAAAACTGACCAATGGCGGATACGTTGCGGACTGCGTGATATTATATTGTATAGACTGGAAGCTTATTTTACACTCATATACCTATTTATCTATTGTAAATATTAATAAATCTACGTACTTAATATCTTACTATTTATTGGGTGGATTGACTTGGTTATTCTGATCTGTTACCCTAGACAATTTACCCTAGGGTAAAATGTGGACAAATGACAAGGAATGTTATGTTATTTTTTTACTTCATTATCAGCCACATTTTTTATCACATAATGATGGGTAAAACGAGGATTAGAAATATATTTCATGGTATATTCAAAGCCTGAGGGTTTACAATGTGAGTGCGGCGGCGTATTACATAAGAGAACGAAGAAGGAGCGCATAGAACCTTTTTTTTCTTTCTTTTTTTTTTGTTGACGCCCGACACCCCGCCGCTATGGGGACGGCTTCGGGGTAGTGTCAGACTTCTACTGACTAAAACCCCCCCGATGGACTTCATTTATCGCTGGTGCTGGGTGGGTCCTGGGCACGCAGAGGACATTCTTCAGGGCCCATAGAGCATAGAACCTAGCAATAGACAAAACTGTGTCTATGGGTACATTGAAAAGGCGGGGTGACGAGGTGGATTCTTGGATGCGTGTCTTCCCACTATCTACCTCGGGGTGGAAGTCTTTTTTTATTATGTTAAGCAGCTTTGTGGTCTACGATGGACCACCCACGACTTGAAGACCTTCAGACTGTACTGCGCAGGTACCCTATAGTAATTAAGAAGGATTTACGAGATTTCGAAATAAAAACGTATCCGTGGTACATTGTGTAACTACTGTTGGAAAATCCTCCACCTCACAGTAAAAGGAGTAATTCCGATTCGTTGTATTGAACAAGTTTCAAGTTTGTTCGTCCTTTTACTTTCGTAAAAGTGGGAGAGAGAACCTTATTCTATAGAACATATGGGAAGTCCAATAAAAGTTGTACATAGTGACGAGCCGAACAACGTCTCTAAAATCATTGCTCGGGTTCCTGGACACGTAGTATATTGTAGGTATGTATACTTATCAATATCAGTATAAACTCTTTCCCGGACAGTAAACGCCTATATGCGTCATAACAATAAAACATCTATTGTGTCTATTTTACTGTCCGACAATGTGTTAAAAATATATTCAAATAAACTCCAGTTGAAAACCGCGATGAGTCATAATGGATTTTATCGTTTTTGGTAACGCAATGAACAAACTCATTAAAGAACAATTAAATTATTAATATTCATAAACATAACAAAGCAATGTAGTTATTGTGGTTTTTGGAATAAGGTTACGTTTCACTTTAGTAAATGTACTTTTAAACCATGTATAGTCCGTTAGCCCCTCTGATAGTTGTTCAACTGGTTGAACAAATAATGCGCCTCGGTAACGTTTGCCCAACTGGTTAAACTATTGATGCTCTTAAATACAACGTGTACAACCCATGTGTTTAACCCTATGACCTAGCTAGAACAACACATGAGGAGAGGTGGTAGGTGTGGTCCCCTGCTGCCGCCCAGCACCGCCAAAATGCAAATGAGAGGGGGGAGGGGTGGTAAAATAGTCCCCTGCGTGTCACATGTCGCAGGGCGAGAGTGATACCGGTGCGTTCTTTGATCCAGGAATTACCCGTCACGCACCGCCGATGGTCCTCGGAGGTCACTCTCCTGCCCCCCTAGCACAGCGTTCCAAGAAATAAGTGACAAGACATATAACGCGCTGCGATTTGTTGAAACTAGCCGAGTCGCACGCAGCGTGACATAACAACCAATCAGAGCGCGTATTTGTTATATGTCACGTCTTTCTTGAGGCGCGTGCTAGGCCTGCTGAGCTGCTGGGTTTCCATAACGGATTTCCCCTTAAAAGGATAACCCGGATGTGCAAAACAAGTGATGTAACAAACCAACATATCGATATGTTATTTATATTCATTCAAACGGAAGTGCATACTAGTTCTAAACTACTTTATATTAAATCAAGCAGTGAAACTTTTGACCGAGTTTTTCGAAGCATAGCACGGTTAGTCACAGCCACAGAAAAGTCCGAAAGATTCATCCAGATAAATTCAGCCGCTGCAGCAATCACAGCACTGGTCCTTCTGGTCGAGGTCGTCACAACATTCACCGCAGCGTCGGCAGCCGAATAGCGGGCAGCATTTCGCGAACACCGGCACGCAAAACAGCACCTTCATGCACTCGCAGCACCAAACCCAACGGCAACCGCAACACATCTGCTCTTAGAGGCTAAAATCTCTTGTGCGACACACGTTTTGCTGTCCCGTCAGGACAGTTTTGGTTTTAAGCTAGATGCAGAAATTGTTATTTTCCTGAGAATTATGTTATAGTAAATTAATATTTTATCAAAATATACAGTTCGAAAGAAGATAAAAATACATAGTTTGACTTTGACATTTGATGTTGTCTCTAAAAAAAAAAGAATTTGGACGTGTGGTCCAGGTTTGGGCCATCCCCCTAGCACTCAGACCAAAAACAACAAGACTTGAAAACTCAGATCAAATACCAGTTTATAATGAAATGAATATGATATGGACGGCATGCAGAGTTTATAGAGTTCACAAACCTTGTGTATAGGTTAGCTTTCCTTCACCTTGTGAGCGTTGCGTTGCGTACTTAGGCTCTGAAAAAGTATAAACTTCTCCTCCAAAAATAAGAAGGATTTTTTTTCTTCTTTCGTGGCTCTTATGTTCAGCTTTAAAGCCGACAATTCTGCCACAAACAATGTAGTTCTCTTCGTGTTCAAGTTATAGTATAGTCATAGTAAGTCGTCAATAGTCAAGGTCGAGTCAAAAACACATTAAAATGTGAGGGTGGACCATCACATTTCAATGCTGCGTGGAACATTATACGGGAATAACAAATTGATCAAATAGGAGTCTCCTTTACTTCTCACTCTCACTACATTATTTTTCATCACCAGCACATTATTACACTAAATCCACCACATTAACGCAATAATTGCAGCAAAAAAATAATTTTGAAAATGAGAAATAAAGAACGCCATTTGCATCTCAACGCTTCCCGTCATAAAGTCCAATAATAAGAAGGATAATGGCGGTAAAAACTTAACCCACTCAAATCCAGTCCAATGTCAGTACCTACGCATTTTTTTATTAAACGAGCTAGCTGTGTTCCTCGTCGCGTATCTGACATAACCAGGACACACCCCTGCTAGATACTAGATTAGATAGGTAGATATTTTAGAATTCGTGTGTCGGTATATGGCTATGCCAACACCCTGTGAGCCGTAGGGAACTAAACGAGGGTCGGGGTTTTGTGTCATCATCATCAGCCTATACTTGTCTTGTCCACTGCTGGACATAGGCCTCTCCAATTGCACGCCACTGTGATCTGTTTTCGGCTTCTCGCATCCAGCTTCTGCCCGTCTTTTGTGTCATCCGGACTGGATGTCCTGTAGAAACTCTCGAGGAGGGGCATCATGAGGATCATCATCAGGTGGTGTGGTTCCGTTCTGCCCAGCACAGCAGAATGACAAAGGCAGAAGGGCTAGCTCTAGTCACCCGCGAGTCTAAAGACGCACTAGGAGGATGACGCCGGTGCTTTCTTTGGAGGTACTTTAGTCACCCGACATGCTCCATGTTACGTCACTGAACGGGGAGCTGGGTATCCATAACGGATTTTCCCTTTGATATCAACGAAAAAAGATATTATGACATGTGCCCCTATTTAGTAAAAAACATTTAACATGTTTTTTTATTCAGTCGTCGTTTATTAGATGTGCCCCTATCTACTGTAAAAACATTTAACATGGTTTTTTTTTACAGTCGTTGTTTGCTTAGCGTTTATCTCGTGGGAGTGGTGTGATTAACATGTATTATTTGTAGAGAGAGTAACAACAGTGATTAATTGTTATCAAGTAGGTAGTACACTTCACGCCTGTCTCCCAGAGGGTATGGCAGAGACTACATATCTCAATTTGTCACGGCCCTGACCCCTTTCGCTTCATGTACATTCATACATGATATTCGGTTTAGAGTATTTCTCACGGCACCTTCCCATACAACCTAATACCAACTGACTGGTAGTATTTGTGGGAAAACTGTCCTTTCTTCTGTATATTTTGCTTGTGCCCATCAAGCCCAGAATGCTGTACCTACACTTTAACCTACCTAACGATTTATGACCATTGTGGAACGCAATAAATATACTGCTCGGAAAAGGACCTCGAGCTATAGCAACAATACGGGAAATAACGAAATTCTTTTTTCAAAATAGTCATTTTTTTGCCTCGGGATATGACATTTTTTTTTTCAATACTCAACTCTTTATTTCATTTCACAATGTTAAGATGAAACATTAGTACAGACTATAGGAGGGGATAACATTATGAGCCTTGTTGGGCACAGCAAGTGGTGGTATTTTGTATGAAGAATGTTTTTTTTTTTTCATTTCCCC
>SJJU01022113.1:0-11841 GCA_012932125.1 Conopomorpha cramerella | reverse complement strand
TTTCAAAATGGATAATTTCTAAACGCTTATTCCGATAGAACGAAATGTTTTTGTACTTTATATTAGACATTTTGCCAAGAACAAAGTTGATGAATTTACAACCGGCCATCGGATGTTCATAGAGGTTTGGGAGATTTAAAGAAAGGTACCACGAACTTATGAACACACAACGATTTTTTTTATTTTTGGACGTTTCCATCCAGGAATCTGTATTGCGAGTAACGATTTTCGCGACATAGGTTTAGGTCACTAAATGTTAAGTTTCACTGACATGTTGCTTCGTAGGCTTCTTGACAATATCAAGCGTAGCTATGTAAATGTATGTACTTGAAAATAACGTCCACTGGTACACGTCAGAGCTGAATCCTGAGAATTCAGCATGAATAGAGCTAAACGTCAAGCTACATCAGCTCTTACTGTGTACTGTTCAAAAGGATCTGTAAGTATTAATTCACTTGCCGTGTTAGCAACTATCCAACATTTTGCCGCGTCAACAGTTGCCTTCACAGTTCCAAGAAGTTCACGACCCGCTCAGAATAATTGTAATTCTGCAAACAGCGTCTAATGTTTTAAAATGGTCGCCACGGCCTTCCCCCGAAGTTTACTTGGGAACTTTTTCCTTTGTAATTGTTTTGAGCGGAGGCTTCTAAGCGCTAATTCACATCTTGATTAAGGATTTTCGAGCAAGTGTCTCCAGGCTTCGTTATCTTATTCCTCGAAATATTTGATGGAATTTTGGTGGTGTTTGTCTCTGTTGAAAATTATTGTACAGTTTTGCGATTGGCGCCACCAGTTAGATGTTTTGAAACTACTTTTGACATATCTGAAGCTGTCAAAAAACTTCTCATTGACAATGGTATGATTGCAAAATGTTATCTTATCGCTCAGAGCGATTTCTTCCAGGTAACCTTATTTAAAGGTAACGAAGCTTTACATACAAGGTAATTGGGTAGTTAGTGTTGCTATCTGAGCGAATCAGTCTACTAACCTAATAATAAGAAGTATATACCAAAACACATTATAATAAAGAATAATATATATGGTCATAGTTAATCTAAAATTAATGACAGAACCATGAACTGTCATCAAAAACACCTATTTTTTTCAAGCTCTTTTGACTCATAACAGCAAAAAATAATATTAAGGGAATCGCTATAATCATGTATAAAACGAACTCAGACTTTGTTTTGTCAAAATCTTAGTCAAGTTTTGTCAAATCAAAATGTGTTATAAGAAATATTTCAACAAAGCAAAGTCAAGGTATACATACCATTTATATGTCTTACCCTTAAAGCATGCTTTCTAACTAGGAAGTGTGTCAGCCCCTTTAGTCCCCTGTGTTCAGTCTGCTGGGGCGGAGTTTTCAAAATTTATTACAGTTTTGTATCTACCCACATGTTTATCGTGAGAGTTTTAAATTGTAAACGAGCCCTACTTAAAATACCGCTCAGGTTTCCGGCAGATTGTGAGTTGCAATCCTGTGTATACTGTTGTAGAACAACTTGAGTTGTCCCAGCGTTGCAATCTTGAGCTGATGCTGCTTGAGGAATGTTCCAACACGAAGCTCAGAATATAATATTTTTGTTTAGTTAGGTCATCCGACACTGTTGATATGGCTCCCTAGGTTTGGGTTATCAGCTTGCAGGTCGGATAATGGACGTGGCGCGCCTTTGGGTCAATTGATGTGGTGCGGTGAAATTTCTTTGCCTAAACTTTGCACAAACACACTCCGCTGCACCTTTGCACCCCGGCGTTAAAACGACTAGATATTTTTTTATGAAAGTACAGGCATATCTAGGTCTGGCAATCATCAAACATCTATTGCACTTGCCAAGCCAGTTGTAGGGCTTACACACCGTATGATGTGCGGGTTTCATCACGATGATGTCCTTCACCGTACGAGCGTTGCGTTGCGTACATAGGCTCTAAAAAATACTCCGATTGGAACACATCCAGTTGCCGGACTCGAACTCGACGCGACTTCCTGATTGTAACTCGAGTATTATACCAACTGGACCGCAGACGCACAGATCATTTATAGATATTTAAAATTATTGATAGGTACTGTGAGGTATATTCCCTCTGAACTGTGAATTGATGAAAAAAAAATGTAATAAATTCATACATTGGAATTATTCAGGTTCAAATGAAACTGCACGTAATCCAAACCAAACCTGTTACGTCATAACAATGTAAATAACATAAAAACATAACGGATTTACTCGCACAAATTTTCGAGAGATTAATCGATCGTTCGAGAGCATTCGACGGCGAGTGTATAAAACCAATTTGCTTTCACTTGTTTATGAAGTGTTGTAAAAATATTTTCAACAATTTGATCGATATCAAGTTTTAGGGGAATGTATGTCGGGTTATCGTATAAATGTATATCGTTAGTGGGAATATCTCTCGAATGTGACTTATTAACCGGCACCTCCAGATATACATCATCATCATCATCAACCCATCAACTTATAAATAAATAAATAAATAACCCATACTTGTCCGCTGCTGGACATAGGCCTCTCCAATTGCACGCCACTGTGATCTGTTTTCGGGTTCTCGCATCCTTCTTCTGCCAGCCATCTTGCGTATATCATCAGTCCACCTTGCCTAAGGGCGTCCTACACTCCGTTTGCCGAGACACGGTCTCGACTCGAGAACTCGTTTGCCCCAACGATCAACGGTTCTACGGCTAATATGGCCGGCCGATTATACATGCCTCTGTATACAGACTGACAGTTGGTGTTTAAATGTACAAATAATAAGGATATTGGGGATAGGTGTCCAGTTCATCACACAATAATCCCTCTCGTACTTTTTTTTACATGTAGCAGGCAGGATGGTGGTCAAATTCTTGTTTTTAGTGGTTTAGAAAAGAACCTCTCAGATTTGTCTCCCTAGTACATTGCTCCAAGGAAAACGTGAAAAGACATAAAACGCGGTTCATAAGACTAAGTATGATTGTAACAACCAATCACAGCGCGTATTTTTTATTGTGCGTTGTTCTAGATGCACCTGCTAAGTCTTCAGCATGGTAATGCTATCCAAAAATCGCGTAGTTTTAGTACAATCAACACTAGCGCCATTAGTTCTTCAGTTTACCACCCATTTGTAGTTTCCTAATTCCATAAAGTGAGCCGAGTTTGTTTACAAATAGCATTGTCTAACCGCTTTTGTGAGGTGGCGATGGTGTTAGTGAATGAAAATGAATTGTAGTTCAGAATATTAGTTATAAAATACACGCTTTCGTACGAAGTTATACCTGCAGGGGACAAACTAGCTGAACTAACAAAGTTTGAAGTTGTGATTAAAAGCAATTTTATTGCAATGACAGATATGAATGCTGCTTTATATTATTTCACAACGTATACACTAGATGGCGTTGCACATATAAAAGAAAACTAAAAAAATATTTTTTTTTCATGTTTGTTCAGGAAATAATTCAGTTGCCTGACCAACAACCGGAACAAGCTATTTATTTGTACCCAGTGCTGTTAAAGTAACGGTGTCTGGTGCCAGGAGGGGAGACAATTTGTCAAAAAAATCGGCCAACGTCTCAGACCGTTGGGTCAAAATAGGGGCGTTTTTGTTCCAAAGACTGCTCCTTGGAGTGAGTGAAGGGAGTTCCAGAATAAAACAAAAGCTCCATAATTTTGAACCTCGTTCCATCCAATTCGAATAGCGATGGAAGTTCTGCAGACTCTTACTGTATCAGTTTCATCGTCAGCTTGACTCGGTATGTATCGCTCTTGAATAAGTAACACAGCGGTGTGGTATATTTAACACAAGCTCAGTGAAATGTGGCCATGCCATGTTTCTGTCTACCCCGTTTTGTGTTTGTGTTCATAAAAATATGCTACAAAGAACAAAATTCAACAAGTAAAACAGCGCCATCTGTTTTCATATTATACCTTCCAACAATATAATATACCTTTCCACAACGCCATAGGTTCACGAAAAAAATAATTATAAACTGTCATCACAGCAGCTTATCATTTTGTAAGTGAAAACATTGTATACACAGAAGGGCAATTAAAAAGGGTCGGGTCTAAATCTTTATACAAACACGTTCACTTTTGTCGGGTCAATGAAATAACAAAATTCTGTTGGGCTCATGAAACATTCATGCTGTATGTTGATCCTTACCTACTGGGTTATATTCCATATGTCAATTATTAAGGGTAGGAGTCATTCATGTAGCCACTTATTTCATTTTGTAGGTTTAATAATATTATTTCCGAAGCCGGTGAACATGTATAAAGAGATGTATGGATGTGGAAGAAATGAGATTTGCCAGGACCGTGACAATGGCCCATGATCTCTGCCCCCTCAGGGAAACGTACGTGACGGGTTAAATATCTTTAACCGTGGTTCGAATCCTGCGCATGTAGCTGTTTGATGTTGTAAGAAAAATCATGAGAAAATAGGTAGGTGCATATACTTCACGCCTGTCTCCCAGAGATGTAGGTAGAGACAACAGATCTCCCCTTTCATTAACTATTGCTAATATAAATAATATAAATAACTATTAGTAATATTTATTTTATAATTATTTTTCCTACCTTCGATATTATAAACCTCCTTAAAGCCTAATTCAGGTTTGCCTCTTCTATTATATAAAAATCAAAGCCACTTTTCGTTGTTATGCCATAACTCCGGAACGGATGGACCGATTTCGCTAATTCTTTCTTTGTTGTGCTTATTAATGGCAGCAGAAGGTTCTTATTAAATATAAAAATGACATCCACTGCTGGGCACAGGCCACCCTAGATATGCATATTAATAGTTAACAGACAGGACAACGTCTGTCGAGTCCAGTAGTAACAAATAATAATAATTAAAATTCGTTCAGTGTTTCCCTGAAGGCCATACTCAAATAATACCACATACTTTCACATTTACAGTATTAGTTAGTATGAAAGCTATCACTACAAAGTTATTAAGTTAAAATGTATTGCCTAACTAATTTAAGACGCGTCATTCATCAAAAGCGTCCTACACTCTGTGTATACTTGCATCGCATAATTTATCGTGCAGGCTATTACCAACTATCTTATAGTATTCCGGCTCTTGCATAATTTGTTTTACTCTTCCAGACGCGGGGAGGGTGGTGTCGGGAACTCTGGCCCACTTTGGCTGGATTTATAGTCGTGCGTTTTGTCGGTGCTGACGAGACGCGCGGACCACGGTCTACGCAGCTAATAGTATAGTTGCATTGTCAACACATACGCACCGGACCCATGCGCGTTCCGTTAGCGCATCCTATGGACTCGAAATTTCATTTTTTTTACCACTATGAACAAGCGTTTGACCACCATCCTGCCTGATGTTAAGCAGCGATGTGGTCTATATTTCATACATATTTTTCAGCATGCGTCCAGACAGTGCTGACGAGATGCATGCACGCCTCAATCTTTATCGCTAATACAGTATCATCGCAGTATCATATATATATTGTTAAATAAAACAGTTACACTTTATTCAAACACATCCGTTTGAAAAGCGAGTTCCGTCAGCGCGTCACATCATCGCGTTCTATTCGGATTTTCGTATTTAATATAACGCGCGAGCGGAAGACGCTGACAAAACGCGCGACTCTAAAACCACCCTTAGTCATGTCGCCGGTACATTATTATTGTAATAAAGGCACTATGAGGCCTCTTTGACACCAGAGCCACACATTCTCCTTGCCGAAATTCAAAGGAAAGGTTCTGACAAAGAGTTGTTTTGCATCGCTAAACGAACGGCGGCGGGCGTAAGCCATGCTTTTTAGATAACGCTCCTGAGCCAAGTACAGTCGGGTTCATTAAATGACTAGTACCTGAACTCTAGAAAAATAATATGAATATGAATTAAATAAAAAAACTTAATCATTTATTAATTTACAGCGAAAAAAAATTTGGTACGACATGTTTTGTCGGAAACGGCAATCAATAGGTAGCATTATCGTTTTTAATATTGAGATAACCGTTGTCTTGTACATTTTTAACCTTCTCTCGACTTACTATTCAAAACTAGCTGTCTAGTACATTTTAAAAGTTTGTTTTAGAAGATTGCAATCAAGAATATATTTTACAAAAACTGAATTCGTTCATAACTTATTCAAAATGTGGTGATAAGTCATTGATACAGGTAAGGGGAATTAGGTAGGAGACCAATCCAGAAGATAACTCAATATTGTTCACCGGGTATATAGGCGCGAATATAATCTGACAAGCTCGAGCTTACCTTTGTTACTTTACCGGTGAGCAATATTGAGTTATAATGTCTGTGCGCGTTTCATTAAAAAATGATCATTTTAAAAGGAAGACAATTTTTTTATTATACGTTGGTACTTACTCAAATACCTTTAATACATGTACTCGACAGTACATGACCTGTATGTATACCTATTTTGAATCTTAGGTACTTTAAATTTAAAAACATTTGTGACACAGTCGTGTTCCGACTGTACGTGTTCTCCTAAGTATTTTGAACCTTTGAATTGCAGAATTGTTACGTAGAAGAAGGTCAACATACTTCTGTGTTGTCTACTTTCACGTGTCGGTGGTATAAACTGCCGTTATAGGCACGAGAATATTGCTGAGCTGTAACAGTGGGAACCCACCAACTGCGATAGGAGATTTACTCTAGTAATTAAAAATAATAGTATACTTATGAATAATAAACTAAATCCACGTATCATTAACTTGTACCTACTTATTTGATGAGAGTATGTTATAATGATGTAGGTAACAACATTGTTGTTATTACCTACCTACATCGTCTTCAAAGTAAATTAGGATTTTTATTTCTAGTGGTGAAATTACGTGGGTAGTTAAGTAGTATGTATTTCTACCTACTTTGATTGTGATTTGAAGGCGTAAGTGTTTATGTCATTTCCATTATACATAGCCAGTTAAAATAAGGTACTTTTGAAAACAGAAATTTACAAAGTTAAACCAAATCACTTTCATCAAGACATCCACTGCTGGGCACAGGCTAACCTGGAGGTTATACTAATGTTATATTCATGTTAATAGTTAAGACAGGACAACGTCAGTCGAGTCCACTAGTTAGCTATGAAAAATAAGTAAGTATTCCACGAACAGAGATTTTACTACGGAGATACCAGTGCCTCTGCCTACCTCTCTTTGGGATTAAAGGCGTGAAGTTATTTATTTCTTTATTTATTTTATACAATGCGACAAGGATTTTTGGCGCGTGAATTCCGAATATTTAAAATGATCTCTTGCCACACCTGCATTATCTCTCCTTATTGAGATTAGTTTAATTTGTTTCTGTTTGTATTATGACAATAAATTATGCTAAAATTGGGTATCAAACTTTTTATTTATACGCCAAAATATCCTTGTCGCGCTGAAAAAGATTTATTTTTGTATTAAATGTAGAATAGGGGAGGAGGAGGGAAGTTACTTAAGGCTAATGATAATAAAATTAAACCACTCCGGTCATCTAGAGTGTTAAAGATACTAATGAATCAAACTGACTAGTTTCCAATTTGACTAAACTGTCTTTGTATTGTATCCTTTACTGACTATTGGTCATCTTTGTCAAAGCCTATTATCAACTCTTCACTATACAGATTTTTTTTATCACGGCGAAATCCGTTATGGATACGCTACCGCTAACGGGGACAGCGGCGGGGTTAACGCTCCTGCGTTACTGCCGGAGCCCCCGGAACAGCCTTAACCACTACGTCCAAGGCTACCCAGCTGCGCTAGGTCCTCGCGGACCGTCACCGGAATGGGGGCGATCTACGCACCCCCAGCTCACGATGTCGTACGGTAGTAACAGGGTTACCACGGTACCGCCGTCGTCACTCAGAGGCCGTGTTAAGGGCGCGCGAGTCCCCGCCCGCGTTCCACCGCCCCTACGCCCTTTAAGTTTACGACAGGCAAGGGAAAACCTCAGTCCTCTTCTTATGCCCGGAACTACTGGGCACTTCACTATACACCTGGATCAAATGAAATGTAGTAAAATTCCACGGTCACCAAATATCAATACTAAATATTATATCATAAATGCGAAAGTAACTATGTCTGCCTGTCTGTCTCCCTTTTATGCAATAACTACCGAACCGATTCAAATGAAATTTGGTATACTTTCTGTATAATTTAGAGTCTGAGAAAGGATATAGGCAACTTTTTATCCTTATCCTGTGGGACGCGTCACTAAATAGAAGGAGTTACAATTTGTATGCAATAATGAAACTGTGCTAATGCAACCGCGGGTAGTCCACTAGTGTTTTTTAAATATGGAAGGTCACCTTAGAAAAGAAGTATTTTCACAATAAGCCAATCTCGCTTCAATCACAAAGTTTAAGGAGTAAGTACCTAACTCACTGAATATTAGGTTTTTACATTCTGATATGGATGCGAACATAATAGCAACTTACAAATTCTCACATCTCAACATTTCTCGATTGTCAATTTGTCCCGCTAGGTGGCGCATTTTCGTTCGTGCTGGTGTCACTTGCACTCACAAACGTGTCGTGACAGACATCATAGTGACACTAATGACAGCAGCAGCGATAGTGCTGCCACCTATCATATTTTGCTTTACACGTACAAGGATAATAATAAATAATACGAGACGTTTCAAACACATGAACCAAAACTAGGATAACCTGTACTAAGGGAACTGGAGACTGATATACTTACATAAATAAAAAAAATAAATACACCTCACGCCTTTTAATCCTAAAGCGGGGTAAGCAGAGGCACTTGCTAAAGCAAATGCCCACGGTTCAAACGTGACAGGGGGTGAGCCCAACGCCGTTACATAAATATTTAGAAATTGTATACAAAGATGCCTTAGCTCAAAACGCAAAAGAATAAAGCATTGTCTCGGAAGCGGGAATTGAACCCGCGGCCGTTGTCCTAGCGACAATTTTGGATAGATTTAATAGAAATGTGCGTGAAAAATTCTCGCGTTTTGTGTCAATGCCTTATGCTTTGTAATACAAACTAGATATAATCAAATTAATGGCAAGAAATCAACATTGAATATTCCCTCAAGGCCCTTGTCGCACTAGATCTCCTAATTAGATACGTTTTAAAGTTTTGGTCATAAAAAATGTACAGGAAGAGAGTACACCTGCGTTTAACTATTTCGCTCGGTCGGCGCTTTTGTTCAAATATTACGTGGGCGGAAGATTTCAGCACATACCTACTAACTGGGTAGCAAAATTATCTGTATCTATATCTGCGGTTTAGGCAAGCGGAACGACTGCCACTGTAATTTGAACTCTACTGTCTCAAATATACGAAATATACCAGCTTTTGTGACTTATAAATTGAATATATTAACCTGACCAGGAAAGTACAGCAACCTTGCACTTTACTCACAATGCTAACAGATTCCAAGTTACACTGGAAGCTTCCTGGCACCGTTCGTCGGTATCACCGAGACATTTAGCGGAAAAAGTGGCCTTACATACACAATTATACGATCGTTTTTCGCTTGAAGCAAATTGGTAACACGTCTCAGGTTTCCTTAAACTAGAGATTTGATGTTTTCTTTACAGTATGAGCAAGCCAGTACTCTTTCCGAATGTTTTTTTTTTCGTTTCGTTCGCCATGGACTTTTATCGAGTGCCAGTAATTAATTTGTTCGACGAAACTTGTGTTTCCTACCGAAGCTTTGTGTAGAGGTACAGTCGAATGCATAAAAACCTGAATCTACGAATATGTAGGAGCAGAAAAAAAAGAAAAAATCAGGGATTATGCTTATAATTATTATGGACATATCGATATTAGACAAGAACCCGGCTTCGCCCGGGAGATGTCGTCCGGTGTCTTTGACGTTCCCCCTAAAATGGCCAATATGGCGACTGCGATGAGTCTGTCAGAACCATTAGTAATTAACACACAAGCTACAAAGACAAGGTTTCGATCGAGTCTCCCGTACTCTTTGACGAAATTATCAATATAGATATTTACGAAGAAATTGACTGTACTCCTAAGTTATTACGTACCGTATATACTTAGGTGTGATGGACCATTACAAACAGTGTGTATAGTATGAATAAAGTCTATTATTGCATATCTATGTTTCCAAATGTGTCCTCATTGTGAAATTAATGAATGAGGGGGAGAAAATAACTACCTACAGCGGCGTTACTTGAGAAATTCACTCATAAAGAACTTTTGATGTAACAAATCAGTTCTAACTGGTTTCCGTGTACTTTAAGATTACTTTTAAAATAATTAAGCATAAGTGAGGACGTCTGAAAGGAGTACAGGGAGGCATCAAGGTAACTCAAACCCACGTATATGTATTAAAATAATTATTAGAAGAGGGAAATGGAATATTTTAGGACTGTAGAGTTCCTTTGTTTTGGCCTACGTATAAATAATGTGTGTAGGTAAATTTTAATTTGGTGCTTTTGGCTTAATGTAAAGTTATTTTTATAAGCAATATTAGGGGTCATATTATTAGGAAGGCACGTGGGGCTTGAGGTATCCACTGAAAGAAATCTAAAATCCTTGTTTTTTTTTTCGTTTCTGATAAAAAGTTCTAAAAAAATATACTATATTCATATTGTGTATATCATCCGACGATAGTGTAAGGTGAAAGAATTTTTCAAATCAGTACAGTTTCGCAGCCTATTCAATGCAAAATAGTAAACAAATACATACTTTAATATTACAATTAAATTAAAATTTATATTTTGGGTAACAAAGCCCATAAAAATAACGTAGGTACTGATTATTGTTGTTCTTTGTTGAAGTGTTCAGGAATTCTCTAGGTATTTATAATTATCCAGTTCATTGTCTTCATCCTCCTACAAATATTTGGCGAAAACTGTACAAAGATCAAACAAAGTTATCCAAGGAACGTTATAAACATTGACGCTTTTCACAAAGATATTATTTTAGGATGCTTGATTTTATTAAACCAAAAATAGATTGACAGAGTGGGTAAGATTACAAAGACAGTTATAATCATTTTAATCAACTTATTCCTAGACTGGGTGGTTATTTTAAGAGTGGTTAACACTAAAGGTACGGTCGGCTTAATATATACGTAATACCAGTTTTAATGACACTTTTTGTGTCACTAAAACATCAATTAGTAATGTAAAGAAAAATGAACCTTAATGTCTAATGACATTCAGATGAGTTTCAACTTTAGGGTGGTTGACTGTACATACTAATTACTTGAACTGACCTCCATCTTTGGTAAATTGAAATGGTTATTAATATTTTATTAAAGATTGACAGTTTATAATACTTTAAAAAAATATAACAATACGGAGATATTTCAGACCCGACTCGAACAAAACTCGAACAATACAGCCATCAGAGTAATATTGTTTACGTTGTGTGAAAGTGACAGCGCTATACCACTTGTCTAGCGCTGTCCCTGTTACACATATTTAACATACTGCAACAAAGCGATGTTGCACAAACATTTTTATTGTGAAAAGAATCCTTACATAGTAATGATAATAAGATTGTTATTTCAACAGTGTCCATTTTGAGATGTCGCATTGTTGCAGTTAATGAGCGATATATTATAAAATGTACGACACCTGTACCCTCAAATGTTACCAGAGACCAAAAATATATTACTCGCGGTGAGCATAATGCTGGATTGAAGCATTATGCTCACCAGCAAAGCGTTGTTTTGCCAATATACATTATTGACGGCGTTTCTTTGCTATTATATGCATGTATTATATACATATAAACCTTCTCCCTCAAGAATCACTATCTACTGAAAAAGAACGTATCAAAAATCCGTTGCGTTATATTGAAGATCTAAGCATATATAGTGACAGATAGCGGAAGGCGACTTTCTTTTGTACTATGTATTGATATTGTATTGGTC
>SJJU01022112.1:0-15651 GCA_012932125.1 Conopomorpha cramerella | reverse complement strand
TTCACGCCTGTCTCCCAGAGGGGTAGCAGAGACTACAGATCTCCATTTGTCACGGTCCTGACATACCCCTTTCGCTTCATCTACATTCATACATCTTTTCATACATGGCTTCCGGTTTCGAGTACTTTTCACGCCACCTTCCGCCAGGACATCACCAATCTGGTCAATGTATGTCCTTCTGGGGCGACCTCTACGTGGATCATATGTATGAAAGGAAAATTACGTAAATAAAAACACACATATCAATTTAACATCTCATTCATTTTATTTTTCATAATAATAAGATCACCATTATAAATTATATTTTACAATAACACCAGCAACAAACATAGGGGCACGCCATAATTAACGCGCCACATTTTTATTATACATTTAATAAATCTATATATGTAACCTAATTTATTTATTCATTTACCTATATTACAATTACAATGTACCTACTATCAAATAAGACATATTAATAAATTGTTTATTTTAAGTCCTAAGTAATTCTTTTATTTAGCAAAATATTTGCGTTATATTTTACAGGCATAATTGTTATAATTACTATTATTATTTTATCATAATAGAAAACAAAAGTTACTAAACTAATTATATTTTGCCCAAGTTTTATTTCTCATGCGTTACTCAAATTTGTATGTTAAATACATTATTTTCCCAATTCTCTTTTGCCCCATCGATGGGGTCGTGTGGGATATCTGCTTAGCTTTGCCCCATTAGTATTTACGCAATAACTATTTCTCGAGGCCCAAATAGTATTTATAATAGGAAAATAATAAACTGTACATCAAAATTACTAACATGCACACCTAAAATTACTAACTTGCACACCTAAAAAGCCAAAGTTATCATCAGAATGGCAATTAGGTGTGCAAGTTAGAAATTTTGATGTACAGTTTATTATTTTAGTTAGGTTAGGTTAGACTTTTTTGATGCACGTTTAAATACTATCCTTTATAATATACTCCCTGAACATTTTAATTAAAAAACATTTGCGAAATTAGAGAAAGCCACTCCACAGTCCTAGCAAGTGCTTCAAGCAAGACTCGACATAGAACAAATACGCGCTGTGATTGGCTGCTATGTCACACATCGTGCAACTAAGCTTACTCAATACTCAATAATTGATTGCGTTCCACAATGGTAAATAGCATTAGATGGTAAACATTATATAAATATACAAGCTGACCCGGCAAACGTTGTTTTACCAATATACGTTAATAACAGTGTTTCTCTACTATTATATGCATGTATTAGACATATAAACCTTCCTCAAAAATCACTCTATCCATTAGAGAAAACCGCATCAACACCCGTTACCTAGTTTTAAAGAAGAAGACAAACAAACAGACAGACAGCGGAAAGCGACTTTGTTTTATACTATGTATTGAAGTACAGCATTGTGGACCCTGATGGGCACAGCAAACATTGGAGGAGAGGACACGGTAACAAATTACAAGTTGTCTTCAAAGTATTCTTTTAAATTATAGTAAGCTTTCTCAATTAACAATTGTTTCACTTTGGTTAAAAATTGTTTATCATTAGGTTTATTTCTAAGTACTATTGGGAGTTTATTATATCAACCAATCGCAGTGCCTGACATCTCTTGTCATGTATTTCTTGGAGCGCTTTGCTACGCCAGCAGCCCATGATACCAAACAACTTTTCCCAAGACACCCCATGTCAGAAACGAAAAAAAATTTATCCCTTTTTTAATTTTTTTAAAGAAACGCACACTGACTTTATATCTAGGTACTGCTTACCAACAGTATCCTGCAAATGATTGGGAATAGGACAGACTGTCCCATACATATACAGACCAGATTGGTGATGTCCTGGCCGAAGGTGGTATCTATTGATAAACTTAAAAAAAAACTATATTAATCTACTATATAAAAATAAGTCGGGTTTTCCTCCCTGACGCTATAACTCCAGAGCGCACGAACCGATTTCCACGGTTTTGCATTGGTTGGAAAGGTTTCGGGCTCCGTGAGGTTTATAGCAAAGAAAATTCAGGAAACAGAAATTAAACGAAACGAACCCATCTGGTGGCGAAACGGAGTTCGCCGGGTTTGCTAGTTATTTATATTAATAGTTTAAACCCGATGTTCGCGACCACTACACATGTAACTGTGTGGAAACGTGCGGACAAATAACGAAGCTGAACGCTTGTCTTTGGTTAGTTTCGCGCCGTAACACCCGGTTTAAACTATTAATGATCTGATAATCATAAACTTCAAAACCACTTGACTAATGTGTCTGATTTATAAGACATTGGTGGTGAAAAGGTTAATATAAATTACCTCTTCATAAAAAGCGACAATCAGCTGTAATGCAATTCTCGTATTTTCGTCGATACTAAAAACGTCTCAACTTAGTCCAAACTCCCTTGTTACTATCGTTCTCGTGTTACTATCGAATTTCAATAGTACGTCAAACGGCTCGGAATCGTCAAAGCGTATTCTCGTAAACAAACAAAACTGAAATTACTCTTCTCAAACAAACGGTATTCTGGTAATTTTTGAACTCGACTAAACTCGAGCGTAAGCTAAACCAAAACGTAATCGTGATCGAGCAAAAACTCGAGAATTGCACTACTGTTCGCTTTTAATACAGGAAAGGTTCCTTGGGCAAAGTTGTTCAGTATCAAGGGCTGAAAGATTTTCTCGATTTTCCCTAGTAATTTAAATTTAATTTTACTGGACAGGAAAATTTCCACTTAATGTGCAACGAAAAACTTTAAAATTTGTCCACTGTTACATTGATAGGACCAAACAGTGGGATTATGAAAATAAAGTATTTTAGGGCGCTTAGAACAAAACCAGACATTGGTCCAACAGTCTTGATGATGGCAAATATTGTATCAAAATAAGTAAAGCGGCAAGCATACCAAATAGTACAACTTCTAAAATTCTGTGGACTCGCCAGACGTTGCCCTGTCTTAACTATTAATATGAATATAATATTTATGTTCTAGTGAACGTTAATACCAGGTATGGCGGCGCGAAATTAATCAAAGGTAAGCTTGTTTGCTTGACGTTTCCATACATACATACATACACTTCACGCCTGTCTCCCAGAGGGGTAGGCAGATACTACAGATCTCCATTTGTCACGATCCTGACATACCCCTTTCGCTCCATCTACATTCATACATCTTTTCATACATGACCTCCGGTTTCGAGTACTTTTCACGCCACCTTCGGTCAGGACATCTATTTTTGTTTCCATACAGTACATGTATGTGCAGTGCTCACGAGCAGACTAGTGTATCGTGCCGTACTAACCGGTATAGGTCCAGTCTAAGTAGTTCGATTATTTTGTCCGGTGGTTAATGTAAAATATACTCTATTCGGTGGTGTCAAATTAACAAATCAATTTGCCACCTGTCTTAATACATTCAACATTAAAACGGACTTTCTTTCTTGTACGTATAACGTTTTAACGACTTGCCGGAGTCTGTGTTTCCTGCGCAGTATAGTTTGAAGGTCTTCAAGTCGCGGGTGAATAAGTACCTACTGAACAAGTGTGCTCCATCGTAGACCACATCGCTGCTTAACATCAGGCAGGATGGTGGTCAAACGCTTGTTCATAGTGAAAAAAAAAAAAACGTATAAAGGTTGACTTTTGTTTAGCACCGAACTAAATTTACCGAACCACTGAGACTAGAGCCCGGTATACACCTTTTACTATAATTTCAGTGCGCGTTTAATTAAAAAAACAGATTCCGTATATTGCACTTCGTATAAAAGGACCTCGAGCAATGGTCTTAGAAACTTTGTCGTGCAAGGGCGAAACAGTTACTGAACACATTCGCGGACAGTCAAAATAAGACAGCGAAAGTTTCGTTCATTCCCGATGGCACCCCCAGGATTACAACCCCAGGGGTGTCATGGGAAATATCTGTCCTCCATTACACTCCCAATCTACTGAGTGTAAAAGGACCCCGAGCAATGATCTTACACACATCAAAAGTGTCTAGGGATCAAGAACATTTATAGCTCTAAAAATAAATCTAATTTATTTTAATCAAATCTAATCTTCTGGATTGGTCTGCTATCTAATTCCCCATACCTGTATCAATGACTTATCACCACATTTTGAATAAATTATGAACGAATTCAGTTTTCGTACAATATATTCTTGATTGCAATCTTCTAAAATGTACTTGATCCCTAGACACTTTTGATGTGTGTAGTTTAAGAATCATTGTATGCGAAATGTTCTCAAGAACATGATCAATGAAACGGGAGGTCGTGTATGAAAAGATGTATGAATGTAGACGAAGCGAAAGGGGTATTTCAGGACCGTGACAAATGAAGATCTGTAGTCTCTGCCTACCCCTCTGGGAGACAGGCGTGAAGTGTATGTATGTACGTAATATGATCAATTTAATATTGAAACATATCCAAATGTTACGGAATTACATTATATTCGGCCCAGCGATGGAAAATAAAAAATAATCATTCAAATAATCATAATTACAATTATTTACAAGTACAATAGGCCCCTGTCATCGACATTACATAATACCTTTATGCCCATGTTTTAACGTATGCGTAATTTTTACATTCAGACACAAATGGGGCATAACAGCCATGGCTTAATGATTAGTCAAATTATAGAAATTGGCGATATTTAGATTTGTTTTAAATTCTAGAGAGTAATTTGACAGTTACAATTTGTACAACACTTAGACTCGCAAGCCGCGTATCACCTGTCAATCAGGGGCGGTACGTCCATAGAAGCAAATAAGCTCTGCATACCCTGGCAAATTGACTAAAACAATTAGCGTAGTTAGGTATCTATAACACATTTAGTCGTCACGTAGGTACTGTAAATTAGGCAATTTATCAATAACAGACTTTCGGTTATTTAAAATGTGCATCGAAAACACAAATTCGTTCTAGACCAATCAAAACACTAATCTCTCATTAATCTATTCTTCCGCGTGTCAGCGAAAACAAATTCGTGCAATGTTGCCTCATCGTTCCATCGATAGGTAACACAAATTTCGCCTCAACCAATCAAAACACAGTATTTAGCGCATCAACGAAAACAAATTCATGGGACGTTGCCGCTTCATTGCATCGTCTAGCCCGGGGAAGCTGCTAGACCTCAAGCTTCCTATTTTTTTCTCTTTCTCTGTATACATCCCTTTCACCTCGGTCTATTAGCGCGGAGCGTTACTATGAAAAATATGGAGAAATTTACGCCACAGCGTAAGCGCAGCTTCTTCCGCATTTTTTCATACATTATTGGAATAATAAGGGCTAGAATGCTATGACAGTGCGTAAATATGTGCGACAGAGAAAGAGTGTATGTGTGAGCGAGCGAGAGAGATGTTGCCGGCCATGTTGACATATTGCAAGTATTGTTTATTTACAATGGAGCGCATTGTTTTAGGTTATGTACGTTCATTCGCGCCTATTTTAATAATTAAATTAGACAAAAATGGAGACTAAGGTGTGAAAGTGATGTGTATAAAAGTGTTTATTTACAAATGTGGGTCGATTCTCTGAACTAAATATGAGTGAAAAGTGCAGAGTCGCGGACGAATTTCGCCGGGATTGTTTTTATTTGAACTTGGAGCAAACACAAGGTATTATGAGGTAGTTTATTGTTTTTTTAGTGTATTTACTTAGTTAGGCAGACTAAGGTATTTAGTGCTTTGGGAAGAGGAAGGCATCCACATTCCACAACGATCTGTTCAGTTCTGTTTCTGGCATACAGCGCCTGAATCAGCTGCTTAGCAAAATTTTGGGAAGTAACGTAATTAGATATTAATTTTGCTAAACTAGTGATTGATGTTGTGATCTTCTATTGAAATATTTTGTAGTCTGGCACAAAATTGGTACCTACTTAATGTTATTTTAGTGTCGTATGTACCTACTCATAGGAGACAGCTTACCCTGATGAAAATTTCACGGCACGCCACTGCTGTCAATCTGTCACTTTTCCACAAATATGCATGGAAAATGATGTACTTCTGAATCCAAACTGTCCCTTTTATACACACATCAAAAGTGTCTAGGGATCAGGCATGGGGAATTAGGTAGGAGACCAATCCAGACGATTAGATTTGATTTAAATAAGTTTTTTTTAGAGCTAAAAATGTTCTTGATCCCCGACACTTTTGATTTATATAATAAATCAAATCTAATCTTCTGGATTGGTCTCCCACCTAATTCCCCGTGCCTGTATCAATGACTTATCACCACATTTTGAATAAATTATGAATGAATTCAGTTTTTGAAAAATATATTCTTGATTGCAATCTTCTAAAATGTACTTGATGCCTAGACACTTTTGATGTGTGTATTTATGTTATACTGAACATTAAATACAAACAGTTAAAGATCTTTACCACTACGTAAAGTACACTTTAACTCGATAGCAGCAGAGTACAGAATTATGCGAATGGGAGTTGTCAAAATACTCTCTCGTATTAAAAAAAAGTTTCTATCCGTTTTTTATGAAGTTTGAACATTCTCCATAAAATCTTAGTGCAAACATCGCCGGACACAGAAAGTGTATTTTATATATATATATATGCATATATATATTTCTCTCTATATATATATATAGAAATGGCACAATACTGAGTGTAACGGATCCCGAGCAATGGTCTTAGAAACGTTGTTGGGCTCGTGTCAATATGAACAACTTTTACTGTGGCGACAATGCGAGGAAACGCAGTTTTATCATCTCCATACAAAATAGTATTTTTTTTGCTTCTGGAGATGACATTTTGTATGGGGATTGAATTTTTTTTTTTCATTGTCTCCACAGTAAAAGTTGTTCATATTGACTCGAGCCCAACAACCTTTCTGAGATCATTGCTCGGGGACCTTTAACACTCTGTATAGATCAGTATAATGTATCTAAGTATATTTTATCGTTTTACTACAAAACCGTGACTAAATATCTCCCCCAAGGAACACTATGTCAAATATTACTCTCTTAATATAAAGTGGCCGTTAGCTAATAGACAAATTGAGATCTCACAGAGAAATTTCACAAATGTAGGGTAGATTGACCCCACTTGTTCCCACTAGGATACCCTATAATATGGAAACGATATACCTAAATATAGGTAAATAACCATGGTCAATTAAGTCCATATTTCTACAGACATTACGTTTAAAACCACGAGACAAAAACTCGCACTATGTATGCTTAGATCTTGAAAACTTTGCAAGGGTTTTTGATTAGTCTACAGTAGTTGTGTGTAAACGTGGCTGAGATATTATTGAGCTTAGGGTAAATTCTCAGACAAACTAGAGAGTATTCTGTAGGGTAAAAGATGTTAATAGGTCGGTTTTAAATAATTTCGATGGTCCCTATTAAGAAAGTCGGATCTACAAAACGGAACATGTTCAGGAGAGAAGATAGTTTTGGATATTAAAAATAAACTACTAATGGTACATACTTCAAATTTACAACAGCTTACAATCTGTTACCTTTACGTGACGTAATACACAATCTAACGGTGTAGAAAAGTACACTATTGCATATTCCTAAAATTGCACTACCGACATTTTTAATTGGAACCATCGATTTGTTCAATGGTACACAAGTACTATACAAAATAAAGTAATTTTTCTATCAATATACACGGTTTTGCAGTAACACTTTAAATGTATATGTTATAATATATACAATACAATAGCATTAAATTTCAGAATTTCATCTATTAAGTAAATATAGAATGCTATATTATAGAATTTTACAAATTTTCCGTAATTTATGTCTGCTTAGTGGTCAAATTTTACATTTATTCCCAGTAGTCCCATAACAGTTCCTTTCTAAAGGAAAATTTCCATATTTCGGTTCTAACTGATATAGGAACAAGTGGGAATAAGTCAAATTTAAATATAAGAAAGTGGGCTTTTGATATTTTTTGGCGAAATTTCGTGTGTTTATTTCCTCTTTCAGACAAAAATTATAAAGATAGTATTTAAATGAAACTTTATTATAATATAGCTCTAATAAGAACTGGCACGTTCACAGTACTCACACTAATGCAATTTGACTAATACACCATGTTTTAACTCAATATTGTCTACCGGTTATATAGGATGAGTCTATTCTCGTGACGTCGAAACGTCGAGTAAGTTACCAAAGGTAAGCTCGAGCTTGTCTTTGATTATATTCGCGCCTATATACCCGGTGAACAATATTGAGTTACAGTGTCTGTGCGCGAAACACCATGTTTTGTACGCATGTCAATAAGCCCTTATGGCTTTCAGTGGCACGCCCTGTCCGCCACATGGTGCCTGACATCGGGAAAATGAGAACATCTGTCCACTGCTGGACACAGGCCTCTCTATTTGCACGCCACTGTAATCTGTTTTCGGCTTGTCGCATTCAACTTCTGCCAGCTACCTTGCGCATATCATCAGTCCACCTTGCCTGAGGGCGTCCTACACTCCGTTTGTCGAGACGCGGTCTCCATGAGAGAACTCGTTTGCCCCAACGGTCATCGGTTCTATGAGTGAATGAGAGCAATCACTCTGTGTGTGTGTGTGCAGTGATACGTCACACCGCTCGTTTATTCACAGATACTGCGCGAGCGCGTCGTGACAATGTGTTCACATGACAGCTCTTAGTAATCTATACGTAGGGATACATCAGTGGCGTGCACACCATACAGGCAAAAAGACACTGCCTACCTTAGTATTTTGACTACACGACTATAATAGAGTTATTGCTAGATCTTTTTTAGTTGTACTCACGACATAGGCTAACGAAGGCCCTGTGTTTTGTGGGTGAGTAGATAGGTAGGTACATATTTCGTAAACACAAGTAACCTATACATAGGTGTCAATCCTTGGGGATTACTGCCTACCTTGTCGTAAAAGCCAGTGCACGCCACTGGGATACATAGGAATACTATTTGACCAATAAACAGAGATATATATATACATTATATAATCGAATATGTACAAGAAATATACTATGTAGGTACTTTAAAAACCTAAATAAACAATATTCCATACTCTTGTTTTGACGAAAAGAAATATTCCCGCCTCTGTCTCCTTAGTAAGACTATTTAAAATTAGTGGTGTGCGACTTGGCGACTGTTAAAATTGTTGCGAAATGACAATGAGCCTTCTTCCGTACTAATAAAGGTACATTTTCGTTTGTCACCGAACAAAATTAATCGAACTAATGGGACTATGGAGGCTTTGACAAGTCACACTTTGTACCGAGAGTGTGACATTTATATACAAGTTGTATTGACAGTGCTGTCAAACAAATGGGAAGATTTCTTCATTGCGGAGGGTTTCTCTTAAAAAAATATTCACACGAAAGAGCGAGAGCGAAGATAATGATCATAGAATAAAGTACATAGTTGTATTCCTTTCATTTTCTACTATCTTAAGACAACTCTTCTTTCGATTCGATCGCAATTTAGTACCTTAATATAGACTCTCTCCACAATTACTACATACACACATCAAAAGTGTCTAGGGATCAAGAACATTTTTAGCTCTAAAAAAGAAATCTAATTTATTTAATATCCAATGACTCATCACCACATTTTGAATAAATTATGAATGAATTCAGTTTTTTGTAAAATATATTCTTGATTGCAATCATCTAAAATGTACTTGATTCCTAGACACTTTTGATGTGTGTATTAAACATTTCTTACAACTTGTTCCGCCAACATTGTCAAATTTGCTTTCCGGAGATCACTAAAATAATGACTATTGCCAACAATTATTTGTTTCCAATGTGAAATACACACATCAAAAGTGTCTAGGGATTAAGAACATTTTTAGCTCTAAAATAAATCTAATTGATTTAAATCAAATCTAATCTTCTGGATTGGTCTCCTACCTAATTCCCCATGCCTGTATCAATGACTTATCACCACAGTTTGAATGAATTATGAATGAATTCAGTTTTTGTAAAATATATTCTTGATTGCAATCATCAACAAAATGTACTTGATCCCTACACACTTTTGATGTGTGTAGCTACGAGAGTGTAGCACTCTTGGCCCCCAGGCCCTTCAAGCGACAAGTAAATAGAGCACAAATTCCCGTGACAAAGTTACATTGCGCGCTTTCTCAGTGCAACAGTACTATTGGCTTATACTGAATATCTACCCTAGAAAATGTACACGTGTACGTGCAAATGGACGCGTGTTCTCCCACTATCCATCAGTGGCGTGCACTGGCTTTTACGACAAGGTAGGCAGTAATCCCCAAGGATTGACACCTATGTATAGGTTACTTGTCTTTACGAAATATAGGTACCTACCTATCTACTCACCCGCAAAACACAGGACCTTCGTTAGACTCTGTCGTGAGTACAACAAAAAAAGTTCTAGCAATAACTCTATTATTAGGTCGGGTAGCCAAAATACTAAGGTACGCAGTGTCTTTTTGCCTATATGCTGTGCACGCCACTGCTATCCACCCTGGGGGTGAATCCAAGAATACACCTCGTCATTTAAATTAAATTTTCTACTGTATTGTACTCAGCTGCCCTAGCACGGGCGTTACGACTCGACATAGAGCAAATAAGCGCTGTGATTGGCTGCTATGTCACACATCGTGCAACTTACATTGTTACAACCAATCGTAGTGCCTGATATGTCTTGTCATTTCATAGGGAATGGGAGGTTTTATGATAGGTGGCTTATTACAGTTCTAAAAAATGCCAATAGATGGCAGTGGCGTGCACACCATATAGGCAAAAAGACACTACCTACCTTAGTATTTTGGCTACCCGACCTAATAATACAGATCCTTCTTTGTTGTATTCACGACATAGGCTAACGAAAGGCCCTGTGTTTTGTGGGTGAGTAAATAGGTAGGCACCTTTTCTAGATATTTCGTAGTCAAGTTACCTATACATAGGTGTAAATTCTTGGGGGTAATCCCCAAGAATTTACCCTACCTTGTCGTAAAAGCCTGTGCACGCCACTGATAGATGGCACTACCTAGTAGTGGCGAAGCTAGGGGGTAAGCCGGTAGTACAAGACAAGCCTATGCCAGGCACATTAACAACTATTTTAAAGGAAATTAAGTAGCGTAGGGACTTATTATAACTCAAATCAGTAAGACAAATAAAAAAATCTAAATAAGCATTGGTTAAGTGCCTATTTTTCACTACCGGCTTACCTCCTAGCTTCGCCACTACTACCTAGGTTGTCATTTCATATTTTAATTTTTTGTTGACAATTCTATAATGAGTTTCTCCTTAAAATCACGTCTGAATAGCGCCATCTGTGAGATGTTTTGGAACTACTTTTGACATATTTGAAGCTATCAGAAAACCTCGCATTGAATTTGAGCGCTTTACTTGGTACTGGGGTACATTTTCCAGGGTGGACAAACAGAATAAGCCGTATTATTTCGATCTAAGGACACTTTTTATGGCATGGCGTGCAGTCGCTCATGCCCTCGCCGCATTTACAATCCTCAGTAATAGAGTCCAAAGACATTAGACTCTCTTGCGACAATCTTAAGCATCTGCATCTATTTGAATCCGAGTTTCCGCTCTGTGAGAAATTATCCTCGGAGACAGACGTCAATGATTCTATAGACGTCGGTTTATATGACCTTCTAAACTCCTGTATTTCTTCCTCGGACATGTTTAAGGCTAACAGGGAGTCTTTAGCTATTTTGCCCAGCGACGAGACTTTCCGTTTCTTCTTGCAGAATGTGTGATCGATTTTGGGCAGCGAAGACTGTTTGAACGTTTCCGGCAAGGATTTAGGACTGGAACCGGATCTGCTGCGGAATTTCTTCGATTTGGGTATGTCCCGTGGCGTACTGGAATACTCCGGAACGTCGAATGCTATGTTCTTGGGTTTTTTAAGGCTCTCGTCTTTGGGCGGTGTGCCTTCTGTTATTTTCAACGTTTCTAGAGAGTTACTCTTTTTCACTTTCCAATCGACTAACGGCGTGTACTTCTCCGGCACCTCGTCGATAACTAATTCCGGTGAAATGTCATCCATGTTCTGTTTAGTTTCGGCGTCTCTCAGTTCGTCTGATAGGTTCATCGCTTTATCTATATTTGGCTCCACTTCAGCACTATCCACTGGCTCGAAGTCTTGATTCTCGTAAATGAGGTAGGATAGTGCGTCTTTGCCCAAATCTACTGTTGCCTCAACTGGTGTGTGTGTAACATTTTCCGTAGGTTTCTTATGTTTCTCGCTCAATTCCAAAGCTAAACTTTGAGCGTTTGTCAACGTGTTCTCCGGACTGATATTCTCTTTAATGCCTCGTATTATTTTCGAGGGTAGTTTGTCAACGGACTGTCCGCTGTCCGGACTATTCAGAGACTTGTCTAAAGTATTCTCCGATCCTGTCGCCTTAAGAACGGCCGCGAACGACCTAGGTCTAACATTACTAGTGTCTAAATTTTTATTCAAATCGTTGGGCTGTATGAGATCAGATAACGTATCACAATGTGTGCCATCCTTAAATGTATTATTACCGTTCGAACTTACATCTACGTTTTGTACTATACCATATTCGGTGGTAACTGGCATCTCCGATTTCTTGTCCGTCTCTGTCAGCGAGTGGAATTCACTTAGAGTGTTGTCTGTGTCTGTGGACGGTGTCTTGCTATCTAGTTTGTGTGAGAACGACTCGTCGACAAAAGACACTTGCACTCTCTCGGATAATGTCGACTCGGTGCTATCGTTTGGACTATCTTCCTTGCTACCTTTCTCGCTTTCACTCTTATCACTGCTACCCCATGACCAGAACGAGCTAGAACCGCCCGAAGACTCCTTTCTGGGCGGTGTGTTCGATGCCGATTTCCTCTCGTCGTCGCTTTGCTGCGCACTTTTGAATATACTAGCCGGATGCTGGAATAGACTCAACAATTTCTCCAAATGCGTGGTCAACTTTGGCTCCTTCTCCGCCTCAGGTTTTGGCATGTGAAAGCTCGGCGATGCGATAACGGAAATCTTCCGGACGCGTTCCGTGTTCCTCTTCAAGTCGGGCACGTCCAACAGACTCGACGTGCGCTTGGGCGACATAGTCAGAGTGTCCTGCGCGTCTTGGAACATGTCGCTAGCGATTCTCGACGTTATTGTACCTTGACTGAAGGTGTTTTTCAACGAGTATTCTATGCCCGAGTCGGCCGAGGTCATCATTAGTCTCTCGGTTTTTGTGTCTAAGGAGCTGACACTAGCGTCTAGACTTGACATCGAGTCGTCGACAGCGTTATTCTTGCCGAAGACAGGGGAAACGCTTTCCGTCGAACTAACAGACATGTTCAGCTGTCTACTGTGGTTTTGTTCGTTAGATTCCACACTGCTATCTGTCGACGTTAATATTCTTCTTCGTATTAACTCTTTGCTAGTTATCTGAGTGTTATCCAAGCTCTCAACGGAACTTCCCGATATCTCCAGAGACGAGCTGCTGTCGCAGAACGGACTGTCCCTCATTCGCTTATCTAAAAGCCTAGATATCTCCAAATCAGGACTATCTAGGCTGGTCTCGCTTTTATTCTTCTTAAAAACTATATCACGGTTAACTTTACCAGGTACATTGTCGCCTTCAATTATATCTATTCGTTTCGCCGGTATTGTATATTTGGTATCTATTGATTTTGCCCCGACAACGGCGGTCTTGTTCGACAACTTCCTCATTTCCTGTATCAGGTTGCCTAAGTCTTCTGTTATTGCCTCGATCTGTTTCATGGTGTCACCGTCCGTTTTGGCGCTCGGCGCGTTTAAACTAAACCCGGACATTAAACTAGATAAATCGGTTTTCACGCACTCAGTGTCAATTTTGACACACGTCTTAGAGTCTTTTTGTACGTGTTCACTGTCATTTTTACTAAGAAACTCCGTTGTGACGGAATCCGAAATTGTTTTAACACACGTCGCGTCACTGACGCTTTCACTTTTCGCGAAAACTTCGTCGAATTTGACACAGATTGTGTCACTTTTAACGTCAGCGGCGTCACAAATAACACCCCTTACACCAGGTAAGGTAGCTTCGTCAGACTTAACACTAGTGTCGTAGACTTTTACACAGCTCTCACTTGTTTTTACACATACACTATCGTTTTTTACACACTGCGCGTCGGTATTGTGTTCTTTGACAACTGTAAATTGAACGTTGACATCCGGCGCGCAATTTTTATTGACTACAACACTATTTCTGTCATATTCACTGTCGTCTTTCACTATAATATTATCAACGGGTTTTGGCATAATCACTTCACTGCGAGTTACTTTAACACTTTGGTCGTTTGTGAAATTATCACTGGTGGGGATCGGTGGAGTGGGCGAAACGTTCAGTGGACTGGTCGTAATCGCCGACGGACTTGGCAAAACAGGCAGCGGACTGGTCGAACCAGTCTTCGGGCACGGCGAAGCGACCAGCGGCGACGAAGTCGTCGCTGTACTGGTCGAAATCACCGGTTGACTCGTCGAAACAGCCAGTGGACTGGTCGAAATTGATTCACTTGACGATAAGTCCACTAGTCTTACAGAAACTTCCGGTGGACTCGTCACAATTGCTGGTGGACTCATCAATATCGCCGGTGGACTGGCCAATATGGCCGGTGGGCTGGCCATTATAGACGGTGGACTGGCCAATACGGCCGGTGGACTCGTCGAAAACGCCGGTGGACTCGGCGACAGGCTCGGTGGGGTGAGTGGACTCAGCGGCTTGTACGGCGGACTGGCGGACGGTGTGTATTGGTTGTCATAGTTACGCGTCACAGAGAACCGCGAAGCCTTCTTCGGCGTCTCCAACGGAGGTTCCACTTGTATTTTCGGCGGTTCAGTCACCTGGAACAACAAAAGAGGTAATTAAAATCACTAGAATATATTAAAACATAATCTCGGCAAACGGAGTGTAGGACGCCCTCAGGCAAGGTGGACTGATGATATACGCAAGATGGCTGCCAGAAGCTGGATGCGAGAAGCCCAAAACAGATCACAGTGGCGTGCAATTGGAGGGGCCTATGTCCAGCAGTGGACAAGTATAGGCTGATGATGATGATGACTATGAACAAGGCTTTGACCACCATCCTGCTAAAGTGATAAAGTCGCTTTCCGCTGTCTGTCCCTATGTTTATTAATTTATTTATGCATATTAGACACATGTAAATAGAATGAGGCATTATTATTAAGAAGAAAAAACAAAAAAAAAAACACTTCACGCCTTTTAATCCCAAAGCGGGGTAGGCAGAGGTACTTGCTAAAGCAAATACCCACCACGGTTCACGCTCGCTTAATAAACCCAACGTGACAGAGGGTGAGCCTATCGCCGTTATACGGGTTCACACACCTTATGGTGTGCGGGTTTCATCACGGAATACAAAAGAGGTAATTAAAATCACTAGAATATATTAACCCTTAATCAGACAAGGTTAGGCGTTATTCTGATGGATTTTGGACTCTATTGACGTTTGTTATTCTAATTACAGACTCCATCACATAAACCCGGGTGAAGTTTATTATAGAATCTAGCTTTTAATTGTAAAGCTAGATTTGGTGAATTTATTGTTTACTGTTTAAATAGGCAAGTGTCCCTTATGTGATATCTTCTCTGAAATCTTTAGACAATTCCAGTGAACACATTCAATAAGGTTCAAAGTATGTGTTGGTCAAGTGGCAATATAATGGCCTTTGTTTGATTAAGGGTTTAAACAAAGTCG
>SJJU01022106.1:0-10660 GCA_012932125.1 Conopomorpha cramerella | reverse complement strand
CGATCGCCAACCCGCCTGCCAAGCGTGGCGATTACACCCCAAATGACGGATCTCATTGGGGGAGGCCCTCGTCCAGCAGTGGACGTTATGTGGCTGATGATGAATATGTATAAGTAGATGTATCTATTATAGATCTGTAGTCTAGCTCTTTTTAACCCCCGAGGCAAAAACGACGGGGTTTGACGCGTATGTGTGTCAGTATGTGTTTGTGTCAGTCTGAGGCAACGTAGCACCCAAACGGATGATCCGATTTTAATGCGTTTTTTTGTTGTTGTTTGAAAGCTGATTTGATCGAGCGTGTTCTTAGCTATTTCTTTTTTTTCTTCTTTTAGCTTATTGTTTTTCTTTGATCGATATCTGTTCACCCACTCAAAAGTTATGGGGGTTGAAATGTTATATGGGGAAAAAGTCCATGTACTTTATTCAAATATGTTCAATTAAAGTCCCTGTCAAATGAAAGGGCACCACGACACGAACATTTAAAATCAGGTGCAATTTAATAGTTATTGTTCTGAGTTTTATCTGTATGCCTTTTTTAAAACTTATACAAGGTTGTAGATGCAGAACCCGGTGATAACCCGATTTGCGATGGCCATCCGATGGAAACGGTTTTTTGTAACAATCACAAAATTCCGAAAAATGTGTGATTTATTTTAATGAACGTTTTTATTAAGCGCTAATGTTACATTAGATCATGTTTAAAAGTACATTAGATAATGTTTTTTTTAAGTAGACATACGTTTCTTGCAACCACAGGGCTTAAGGTCAGCCAAATAATGTCCGAGCTGAAATAATTTCACTAAACATTTACTTGCAATGCACACACACTTCACGCCTTTTAAATCGAGCGTTGCGTTGCGTACATAGGCTCTGAAAAAGAGTCCCGTTGGTACACGTCCAGTAGCTGCGCCGCGACTTCCCGGATACAAGTCCAGGTTCCGACCAATTCGACACAGACTTACATCTATTATACATATAACACAAAGACCGGTTTGTTTAAAACGTGTTTAAAACGTGTAAAAAGTGTTGTACACTTAAAACTCAAAAACGTTTCAACCGATTAGGCAGAAAATTGGTGGGGACGTAGGAGAATAGTAGGTAACCAGGAGAATAACATAGGATGCTTATTATCCCATTCCTGTGGGACTTAGTGCAGTATAGAAGGTGCTATAGTTTGTATGACATACTGAAACTACGCGGGAATGAAATCGCGGGGCGTCCACTATATTAATAGTAGATACGTAACGTGCGAAAACGTAACAGGAACTGAATTTGTTAATAACCTAGTGAGTAATTTTGCGTGTTTAAGATAGGTATAAATAAATTAATACGATGATTTTGTCGTAGATAAAACGATAATGAATAGTTAGGTATTAACAGAAATGGTACAAAAACTACTGTATGTAACTCCATATTTACATTCATCGTCATCAGCAGGAATTTGTCCATCGCTGGACACTATAATATTGAGAAACAAAACGAGAACATTGCACAAAGGCTTGAAAAAGTTTTTTGTTCGTGTTGGCAAAATAATCTAGCGATAAGGCTCTAAGCATGTTTTCCTTCCTCTTTCCTGTTTAAAAACCAAAATACAAACGTAAACAAACATGGCTGGTCGCGAAGTGTCAAATTGAGTAGAACCGCGACCGCTCGACCGCGGTGTCGCGATCTAAAATACAATGTTTATACCGTTTAGAAAATGTTTTCATGTGTTAAAACTAACTTTAATTTTAATGATAGTTGTAAGCCTGCTAGCTTTGTTCGAGAAATGGCGTGGCGGAAAGCGAACGGCCAGCGCCTATAGACCGGGTTCGGAGGAAGATGAATACGAGAGGCAAATCCGAGCCGATGAGGCCAAAATAGTGGTTGGACTCGGAGAAGATGGAAAACCTGCGTACCTAACAGGAGACGAGAAGCAGCTCGGGGAGGAGTCCGAGAAAAATCTTGCTATGAACGTGTATTTGAGTGACCGGATAGCATATAACAGAACCCTAGCAGGCAAGTATTATTTTGACTAATTTATTGTTTAAAGTTATTATTAGAGTTATAGTTAGTTTATTGGAGAGGCCTATGTCCAGCAGTGGACAAGTATGGGCTGATGATGATGATTGTTTAAAGATTTATTAGAAAATTCCTCCCCCGCAGACAATGGTGGAGTCAGGGTAAGTATGTATATGTGAATAATTTACATATACATACTTACCCTGACTCCGTATTTCCAATAGGGGGTGGAGAGAACCGGCCACATTTAGTATAATATGGAGTTAAGAATGTCAATATGGGCCTTCAGTTACAAGTTGCTAGCTTATAGCCTGAATAAACCTAATTCTCCAGACCCCTTAGTTGGCTCTTACAACTTGCCTGGAAGAAAGGTAGCTAATGCATTCTATTTAGATCCCAGATTAGAACAGGATATTTAATTCACAACTATGCTTAACTTTACAAGGTTTTCTGATTAGTAGTACAGCTGATATCAATTTATTACTACTTTTGAATTTGTTCTCTGATAAAACATGCAGGTAATTTATGTCAGTACATATAAAGCTTGTTGAATGAAACATAAAATTTGCCATACACATGTACTACTGTACTAGCTTATCTCAAATATGTATTGTCGTAGTGCACAAGAAACCTGAATATGTACTTGTTTAATTTTATTAAGTAGCTAAGGTCGGCCAAGAAAGAGGTCTCTCAGTTTTGATGACACTTCATGTGTCACTAAAATCAATGAGTTAGAGTTGTTATATTGTGACAAGTGAACAATGACCAGACTTTATATTCATATGAGTTTCAACCCTAGGATGGCAGTCCAGATTCTTGGCCGAATGTACCTAAAAACTTTTTTATTAAAAAAATATCCCAAAAAAGAGAGAGTCCAAAGACAACAATCATAGAATAGCAAAGAAACATAGTTTCATCTCTTTCCTTCCCCACTATCTGTGACAGATTGATTTTTTAGGAAACTTCTCATTGAGTCACTACGAAATACTTGGATGAAAAGATAGTCAGTTTTTACAGCAAACAAGATATTTATTGTTTTTCAGTGGGATTTAATTTAAATTGGGGCTCATCAGCCATATTGTGGCAAACGGCACGGAGTGTTTGACTGTCCTACACTCCATTTGGCCCAGACATGGGCTCCAGTTGAGAACTTGTTTACCCCAAAGCTGTATAAAATTTCACATAAGGATTTTTAACTTCCAACGCAAAGAGGCGTGTCTCTGTAGCATCATAACTCACAAACTAATAAACCTATTACAATAAAGTTTTTTTTTGTTTGAAAGCTGATTTGATTGAGCATGTTCATAGCTGTGATTGATCGATATCGGTTCACACACTCAAACGTTATGTAGGTTAAAAGTGGGGATGAAAAATGAAACATTTAACTTGAGTAATTTTGACCTAAATGGGGTATCTAATGATAGGACAGAACACGAAGATTTAAAATCAAGGGTTTTTTTTATTTCAAAATTTTTTTTTTTCAGACGCTCGCAACACCGCCTGTAAGCGTGTACTGTACGACGCCGAGCTGCCGTCAGTGTCCGTCATCCTGATCTTCCACAATGAACCCTACTCCGTCGTATTACGCACCATCTGGAGTGTCATCAACAGCGTGAGGAGAGACCTGCCGTTCTACAGGAACGCCCGTTTCGTTGATAGCACCGGCAAGAAGATGAACCTAGGTCTGTTATACTGCTGGGCCAGGGCCTCGCCCATTGATTCCCATTGTCATTGGGGGGGAAATGCCAATAATCGGCACGCTTGGCAGGCTGGTTGTGATCGCAGTGGTGTTGTGGTATAACTCACAGAGAGCGTTGCTGCCCGGCCTCTGGATAGTTTACTCGGTCGCCTCGCATAGACTCCCGCCACGGTGGAAGGTGGGCTGGGGTGGTGACACATGTATTCTATACGCCGACACCACATGGCTATACAGACATATGTCACATCACATCTCCCAAAGGCTAAATATGATGATGGAGAACGTTAATTATGTACTAATCTAGGCTTATAGTCTCTTCACCGAGTACCGTCAAAATCAGTTCAGTAGTTAAGGCGTGAAAGGGTAACAAATATCTATACAAACTATCGCATTCTAAATACGTGGTGGTACAAAGGCAACTTTCTATGGCAAAACAAATGTTTACCGAGACAGCTAGTTACTAAAATAGCCAATTTTTTCACACGGTCGTCTGACTCCAAAGTAGGATACCCTGTACTATGGGTGCCAGAGACTGATAAAGTGTTTCATAAATACTTTTAAAAACATACACAGTATCTCATCTAAACATCATAAGTAAAACATCCAGACGCACACAACAAACGAGCGCGACCGTTGTCCTAGAGGCACATGCTCTGACCGCTAGTCCATGCTAGCCTTCATATAGCGTAATGTATTTGTTCTGGTACGGCAGGCTACCCAGGCCAGGACCCTAGCTCTCCCTACCTGTACTTGCGCGAGCTGATCCTGGTGGACGACAACTCCACGCTGCCCGAGCTCAAGGGCAAGCTGAGCCACTACATCAGGACCCGGCTGCCGCCCAACCTCATTAAGATACTCAGGCTGCCTTCTCGGTGAGTTTGTCTATGCCAAACTAGTTTTATATATAGAAACGTAGATTTTATTTACCTTGATTTCTGGTATTTCAAATTGGCAGTTTTTTTAATCATTATTTCTATGGATAAAGTGTCAATCGATATAAAATATTGATTTGCCAGCTAATTTAAAAAACCGGAATTGTTATGCTTCTACAGCCTTCTGAACAAGTGTGCTCCATCGTAGACCACATCGCTGCTTAACATCAGGCAGGATGGTGATCAAACGCTTGTTATATAGTGATATAAAAAAAAACTTTGATGGCCGACAATGTAGTCAATAAATCTCAATCGAAGTACACAAGAACTCGTGACCATTCATTCACAAATCGTGCCTTTTTGGTCGACTTGCCGGAGTGTGTCTTTCCTGCGCAGTACAGTCTGAAGGTCTTCAAGTCACTGGGGTGAATAGGTACCTAATGAACAAGTGTGCTCCATCGTACACCACGTAGCTGCTTAACATCAGACAGGATGGTGGTCAAACGCTTGTTCATAGTGATAAAAAAAAAAACCTCTGTACGTTTGAGGTCGACAGGTCAGGATCGACGGCATCGTCCGGTGGTATAGTGGATTACTCCAAGTCGCTTGATAGTTTCTACCAGACTAATCGATCACCATCAACTAATCCAGTAGTACCGATCGATGCCATCGTTCGAGAATCGATCGATTACTGCAGTAACATCCTTAGATATTACTTGCTCTGCACCCGTGTTTGTCGCTCAGGGGGCCAAGTCTGCTAAACCCTTGTTTTTGCATCGTTCCGGCATCGTAACCTCAAACGATGTGCATTGCTGTTTTACTACGGACGATAGTGAAAGGAAAGTAACGAAATCAACGATGCACATCATTTCCCGCCACGAGGCCAGAGCGATGGAACTACGAAAGTGTAAGAAGTGTCTCCTATCAGTTAGTCAATCTATGATGTATGGGTCACACACACACACAGTATGGGTCTGACGGTGGCTCGCCAGCGCGGCGCCGAGGCGGCCTCGTCCCAGGTGCTGGTGTTCCTGGACTCGCACTGCGAGGGCAACACGGACTGGCTCCGGCCACTACTGAACCGTATTAAAGTGGACAGAACGGCCGTACTAACGCCCATCATCGACATGATCAACGAAAAGACGCTCTGTTACGACAGCGGTGATCCGGAATTCGAGGTGTAGATATAGATTTTTTTGTGTAGTGGGCGGGGCTAGATTTCACGGTAAAGTTCCTGATAGGATATTCCGACTCGTTTCTAACATCGTTTTTTTTATTCGAGAGACGAATTTGATAGTTCCCATTCACACAATTTTGTACTCTGGTGTAATCAAATAAGAGGTCATTTACATTACGAGTGTTTCTCGCACGCTTGAAAGGCGAGCTCGCCGGGCAAATCTCGCATAAAGAGTTTCGTCTTACTACAGACGAAATAGTGTCCAAATTTGCATGTGAAAATCGTATACATATGAGCTTTGAAAACCGATTATTTCCATATTTGCATTGTTTGTTTACATTAAGCAATTTTTTTCTAATAATATGCCGCTATGCCGAAAAAAGAGTAATTTGATTACTTCATAAAACTCTTCTCATTGTATTCGACAGATGATAAATTCTCCTGACAATTTCAAAGCGAAAAACTCGCCTATCAAATTCCAACAGTTTCATGTGTTGTAGTTGACACGGTTGTAGTTTCTCGAACAGGCATATTATGTCGCGTTACAAGTTTGATATTTGTACGTATTGTTTAAACGTTTCGAGATTTCCCACGCCTTTCGAGTCGAGAACCTCTTCCTGTCTAAGTGGCCCTTTAAATTATAGTTTATGCGGAGAAGATATATAACTGTTTGTACCCAGTTTTAGCTTTTATTTCATTTTTGCTGGACATAGGCCTCTGCAATTACATAGCAATAAAATATCATATTGTACGTAAAGGTACTTCAGTTTTGTCTCTCGAATAGAAAAATCGAGTGTAATTCCCGTATTCTGAAACTAACCTCGAACACAGATCTCAGCGCAAGTAACATCTGCTTTCCCTGTAATCGTGTTTTATACGCAAACTATGTTCAAGGTATACCTACTCGAGTACCGATACTTGTTTCAGAATACGGCCCCAAATCACTTTTGTTGAACGATTTTGGCACACTTAATTTCCTCCTATGCAAATTGGAGATATTGAATCAAAAGACTCCTGTCAGGGACTTTATGTGCAAAGTGGTGAAACCAATCATTAATTTGCGTAGCGTGTGTAAAACAGTTTCGATGACGTTGTTCTTCTACATTCCATAAACTTTGTGATAGCGAACTAAGCTGAATAGGAAGTAGGGTATTTACGCTCTAGTAGATTCATCATTGTATGTCGTTGTACTAATATTCATTTTGAAACGTATCAATCAACCAATCAAAACTTCCGTCAATCGTTCAAGTAAGACGTTATGTTCGAGTAAGTCCATTGACTTACTATGTATATGGTTATTTTAGGCGTGTGATTGGAAAGTTTCGTTATCAATTTAAGGTACATGAGTTTTATTGACACGGATAATATATCAGCTTAGGTTACCTGGAGCTGCAAGATTTGCAATATTACCACTATCCATTTTTACTCAGCGGTCACTTTCGCTATGCAGTAAAAAAACATGAATTAATTCAGCTTATCGGGATAAAAACACCAAACACTCACCAAGCAAGAAAAAACCTGATGAAAAGTCAATAATACAATGTTGAACATTCAGCCCTCATGAGTAGGAGTTAGGAGTAACAGAATAAGATGGTATGGACATGTCATGAGGGTGGATAAAACCACCTAACAAGCACAAAGTGACGAGTATAAGTGTGTATGGACATGAGGGTTATGTCTCCCTCTTTCCTTGGTATGAGTCATGCGGAGCGATGAAATCCACGTAACAAGGAAAATGAAGAGTAAGAATATGGATAGATAAAAGGGAAGAGGGAGACGGAAGAAGGTATGGATGGTCAGTGTGAAAAATGATATGTGTGTGAAGCATGTTGCGCTGACCCCACCTAGTGTGTGGGATAAGGGCAAATAATGACGCGTCAAAAATCCATGCAGCATAGTACATAGCTGACAGTAAACTTTCGAACAGTATGGGCCTAACGGTGGCTCGTCAGCGCGGAGCTGAGGCGGCCTCGTCCCAGGTCCTGGTGTTCCTGGACTCACACTGCGAGGGCAACACGGACTGGCTCCGGCCACTACTGCACCGCATCAAACAGAACAGAACAGCTGTACTCACGCCAATCATCGACGCGTTGTCAAAATCCACATTCGCTTATTTGGCTTCGAATGAAGACATCCAGGTCACGACATGTCGGAGTTGTATGAGGGTTTTTTAGCGTGTGTGTCAGTAGGTGTACATTAGAGCACTGACTGCTCGGGCTACACGATTTTTTTCTTATTTACTGTGTCATATCATAAGGCGAGAAACCTGGTTATTTGTCTTTCACGGAATCCTAAACTGAAACGTATAACAATTTAACAATTCCAGTTCTGTTTGTCAAAACTCTGTACTACGAGCAATAAAATGGATTAAAAGTACTTACATAATCCAATACTTAAATGATTCGACTATACAACCACTAGAGACCCCATGACAGCGAAAATGTTCTGGCAATACGTATACTAGTTCAAGCATAACGCTCATGACGCGATCGAATGACAGCCGAATTACAAATGAACCAATCATCGTTTTGGCCACGCCATTGTCCATTTCATCTTGTTGCCAAGAAGTATTTTTATGTAAATGTTAATAAGGGGTCTAGTACTTGTATGGCTGATGCTTAAATGTAACCGTCCAATCAGATTCGGTCTAACCCGCGCACGCATCTCGGGCGCCCAATACGCGTCGTCGGACGTGCTCGTGTTCCTGGACGCGCACTGCGAGACGCAAGCTGATTGGCTGAGGCCGATGCTGCAGCGGATTAAGGAACGACGCACTGCCGTCGTGACGCCCATCATTGACGTGATTGACGCCAGCAGCCTCTACTACAGCGTACAGGAGCCGCCAGATAACTTCCAGGTGTTTGTCTAGTACCCGCTGGTTTTGATGTCTGTGACACACACAGTTTGATTTGTGTTATTTGAAGATTATTTTTGGGTTATTTCTAGATTGTTGCGAACTCAGGTTGTATATGCGCTCTAGTAACTAGTCTAGGTTTTTTTTTAAACAGGTACAAGCCCACCACCACCCTAGGTACAAGCCCACCACCACCCTAGCCCTACCTGCCATTCTACGTACGGGCTATTCTCTAGAGACGTGCGCGTCTACTTGCGCCTGCTTAAATCGTCATGGAAGATTTTATGTTGTTATGGCAGCGATATTTATCTTATTATTTGTTAAAGAACAATTAATATTTGCAGTTCAGTCCAGTTAAATGTCAAATAGTTTCTTTTAAATTATTTTGCTAAAGATACAAGTACACTAGAGTTTGCGACGAATTTATGAAAAGCCCACTTTTTTTCTCGGTTGCACATTTCCTTGGTTTCAGAGGTTGTCTATCTTTGAAAATATAAATCTGCAGATTCTGCCATTCATTAATTTCATACCTGTTGAATCGCTATTTGAATAAACATGTCATGATAATAAATGACATTACTGTGATCCATTACATTGGAAGCTGACGGTATCTAAATCAGGACTCTAAATGTCAAACTATGACCCCTCCCCCTGCCCCTTTAAGTCGAGATTTTGTTAATTTCTGTTTTAGGAATTGAAAAATTGTACGAACAATTTTAAATAGTAAATTTTAAATTTGAAGATCTTTCGAATTTGTCACTCTCTAGACACGTTTCTTCAAGATACAGAACTATTACAAAATTTTGCTACTGATATAAAGATTTTAAACTAGCATTCCGTATTTGAATCTCAGAATTACGTTGTTCCTACAAGCATGTTTACGAGCGAAGTAATCAACTCCGCGGTCGGTGCACCGCGTTACAATCTCTTATCGGTTGTTTATATCGACGCACGTGTGTCCACACGGTTTCCTTCCTTCTTTGTGTTTTTCCTCGTAGTGTATATATCCTTCAAGTTCGTTAGGTTGTTTTTTTTTCTTTCTGTTGCACTTTTGTTCCGCACAAGGAGTTTTATTTCCTAGGATGTTTTCTTTTGCACACAGCGTCTGCACGGTTGAAAGTATGTGATTCGGCACTAGTTTTTTGTTTGCACTTTTTATTATTTTCAGCTTCTTGTACCTAAGCAAGCTAGATGTATTATGATATCATTAATAAGGTACCTACTTAAACACGTAAACAAACCGACTTAACTCAACAATAGGCACCTAATGAACAAGTCGCTCATTTACTGCAACAACGCGATACACAATATTTTGTTATTTTAAAAATAATCCTTAATAATAATAGTAATGAGATGTTGCGTTGTTGCAGTAAATGAGTGAAGAGTGCTCCATCGTAGACCACATCGCTGCTTAACATCAAGCAGGATGGTGCTCAAACACTTGTATAAAATGGTAAAAACAAAGAAAACGGAGCTATTGGATAAAAAAAAACAAAAAAATGATATTTTTATATGACGGATGGCGTTTACAAAGCTACAAAAGATTGAATTGATTAATACTTTATTATTTTCACAGCTAAAGACCGTACGCATTGCACATAGGTAACCAGCCAGAAAGAAAAATATAAAGCTATAGATTTATTTTTTTTGATTGACCGCACAATTTGTATCAACTTGTTTTTAGCTTCATCAGCGCCATCGTGGCCTTTATGTAATCATTTGATATTGAGTTTTTTTTATCCAATTAGCCATTTGTATGATAAGCCAGCACCATCACGCCAGCCCAGTGACATTCACTGTTGCACATAGGCCTAAACAGAATACCCGAATAAAAAAGTAAGTTAGCAGAAAATTCACAACTATTAATTCTAAAGCGGGGTTTTTATAATAGGACAACCAGGAAAACAGCAGAACGTCATCCATACCAGGTGGACTTGCCATTTACGCGAACCAAACGGTTTGAGTAAATGGCAAGTCCACCTGGTATGGATGACGTTCTGCCGTTTTCCTGGTTGTCCTATTATAAAAACCCCGCTTTAGAATTAATAGTTGTGAAT
>SJJU01022093.1:0-13490 GCA_012932125.1 Conopomorpha cramerella | reverse complement strand
TGTGGTCTACGATGGAGCACACTTGTTCATTAGGTACCTATTCACCCGCGACTTGAAGACCTTCAGACTGTACTGCGCAGGAAACACAGACTCATAAACGGAAATATGGTTATTTAAATAAACGCCACTGATCTGGAGGCTAAATTTGCTACACTGCTGTCGTAGTTGCATCGCTCTGGCGTTGTAGTGGAAAACGATTTGCATCGCTGTTGTACTAAGAACGACAGTAAAATGCAGGTTACGAAATCAGCAACACACGTGGTTTACCGCTACGGTGCGACTACAAGAGTGTGGTAGCCTTAGGTCCCTGGTCGTCTATGCAGAAAAATGTACTGTAAATTTTCAGAATCATCACTTTATGGTATAAAATAAAGTTGCTTCAAGCTGTCTGTCCCTACGTGTATGCTTAGATCTGTGTACAGATTTTGGTCTGTTTTCTACCATAATACTCGATATAAGCGAAGGGTTTGTTATGTTTCTGTCTCCCTAAATGATTGGACCTGGATAGCTTAGATTCGCTATTTTTTACGTAGACATGATATTATGTTAGAGGATATAATAAGATTAAATATTGCTTTAAATGTATAAAGAACCTCTTTAATTACTTTAAAAAACTGTACTACTATTGTACGTCCACTCAGTTACTCTAATAAAAACGTCAAAAGAGTCAAACAAACAGACAAACCGTCGCAATATTGTATATAGAGAATGATAGGGAGATGCATTGGTCCATAGTCTTACTCATTGCAGTATAAAGGACGGATGAGATAAATAGGGCGATGACATTTAGTATAGTGGTAACGATTACGCATGCGCTTTGAGCGTTGAACTTCTGAGCTTCGATAACTGCAGCTTTGATATAATAGTTTGGTACCTACTGCCTCTACAATCATTCGCCCTATAAGGGTGAGTTTCCATTGAAGTGGTAGACTTTTTGTTGTTGCCACAAACATCATTGAAGATGATCTTATAAAAATATGGTCCAAGCAACCATAACCCCATGTACAGTCTGCCAAGAATGTGCTCTACCACCCTAAGGTTCATATTCATACTCGTATTCATAGGTTGAAATTCTTATGAATGTACATACATACATACACTTCACGCCTGTCTTCCAGAGGGGTAGGCAGAGACTACAGATCTCCATTTGTCACGGTCCTGTCATACCTCTTACGCTTTTTATGAATGTCATTAGCAGAGGCGTGCACTGGCTTTTACGACAAGGTAGGCAGTAATCCTCAAGGACTGACACCTATGTATAGGTACCTTGTCTTTACGAAATATAGGTTCCCTACCTATTCTACTACTCACCTACAAAACACAGGAACTTTGTTAGCCTATGTCGTGGTAACAACAAAAAAATCTAACAATAACTCTTATTATTAGGTCGGGTAGCCAAAATACTAAGGTAGGCAGTGTCTTTTTGCCTATATGGTGTGCACGCCACCGGTCATTAGACATTTAGGTTAATATTCTACTTGTCACAATATAACTCGAGCTTTTTGACTGTTTTACATAAATACGGTGGTTGTTGTTGTAAAATGTGTCAAGTCAACGTCAAGATACTCTTTAGGGTGTTAGACCAGATTGAATACAATTAGGGCCTTATAGTTAGTGCATTTCATGAATACGCGCGGGCCTTAGATGTGTGTGTGGCAGTTTTGTTCGTTTGAACTGTCAACTAGCGTGTGCATTTACGACTCACACATCTAAGGCCCGCGCGCTTTCATGAAATGCACGAACTATACTAATAATGGCGGAATTGCTATTTCGAAGATACACAAAGCTCAACTTAACTTGTCAGTTGTATGCCAAATACGGAATAACCAGTTCAAGTAGACCTGTAATAACCGTTGTGTAAGTGAAAACGCTTTTATTGGTAAGGGGGTTAGATAATATCCTTAATATAAGAACTACACTTTCAAGAAAAATACCTGTTAAATCTCAATTCTCCATTACATTTCATAATTGTTAAACTTCAATCACATTTTTTTTACTGTGAAGGATAACGTAATGAAGTCAAAACAAACCTATTCATGTACAACTTTATCAAATAGACACAGTATGATGTGTAACATTTTTTGTGGTAACTGGCGGGGATTATACAACTTCCGGTCATGTCACGTCCGGTAAAAAGGCGCCCCCGGGCGATAACTGCCCGGGCAAGTGCAAGCAGACACACTCTTAAGCATCTAACTTGAGTTAAAACAATTATTGATATACTAGCTCCGGTAAAACGTTGTTTTGGCCAATAGAATTTATTAACACCATTTTTTTTTGTTTTAATAGAACCTTCTGTGTACTTCTAGTACTTAAGAGAATATGTGTAATTAGTTTCATGATTATTGGTCAAGGATTTTTTGGGTGAAAGCGTAAAAACACCCCTACTATAACATTTGCAATATCACTAAATATTTATAACGATACAAAAATAAGGTTTAAATCCTGATAGTTTATTTATTCATAGTGTGATTAATCAACATAATATTATACACAATGCATTTAAAAAAAAATTAGTTAAAATTAGGTATTAGCGAAATTTCTATAAAAGACGTACAGTTCATTAGTTGGTTATATTTTTCATTTAAACAACAGAGTAGGTTTATAATTATATAATTTTAAAGAAAAAAAGAACCGACTTCTTCCAGTACTAATCGCTCGCCCTTAAGATTTTTTATGGCTGATTTTCTTATCATGGGAACTCTTTGAAAATATGTTCTTTCAAACAAACAAAAAAGTAATCAAAATCTTTTCATAAACAACGAGAAGTTATCCGCTAGCAAAATTAAATGACATGAGAGGAAATAAAAAGAAATGAAATCAAATAAAATAAATATGTTTATTTATATAATGCACAAAGTTAAGTGAAGTTAATGCGTATCGAGGTTTGTTTTAACATAAACACAAAGAAAAGGAAATAAAACGAACACAAAAAAGAGCAAATACAATTGTGTAACAGCAAGTATGTGCAACTATTATATGTAGTATTTATTTATTTGAAAATCATTTGTTCAATATTACAAGTAGCGGACTTAATTCTAATGCAATTTCAAGTTGTGGCGAAAAGTTACGTGTGCAGTAGAGAAAATTTTATCAAGTATAGTGGTATATTCTAGAGCATATTTTGTACGTAGTAAACTATTTCTTAAGATATTTCTTATCGCGCGAATTAATAATAATGGCCCCATGAAGGGCGAGAGTATCAACGCCATACAAAATTATCATACATTAATCCAGTAGCTAACTGACCAGCGGCGCTGAACCGACGACTTGATTAATGTAAACTACGGACTTGTTTTAATACACATTGGATCCAGTAAATCCTGATTTACATTGATCCACTAAAAGCGGCTTAGTTATATCTTGGTGTAAATCAAGCTGTACAAACGACATTTTTTTTAATATACTACAAGTCTGTAGAAACCTCCTAATTGGCCTACATAATGAGACTTTAATCTTAACCTATTTACAGCTACCGATCGTTATAACAACCGGTAATTTTAAACTCTACTTCGCGCCGTTTATTGACTGCCGAAAACACAAGTCGCACTAAAAAATATGCCAAAAAAATTTACATTTCAAAAGAATTTGAACCAATATTTATTTTGATATAAGAAGAATTGAACTAACACTAGATATACGGTTAACATAGACATAAGTATACTTCTTAATTTACACTAATCCCATATTAATATATAATAACGCAATTATTATCTTTTCGCAACTGTGTACGCATGTTTGAAATGCAATTTAGTATAATGCAAGTTGTTCTTATCACAATTATATGTGAGGTTAAAATTGTATTCTGTTTTGTGTGCCAAATAAAATAAAAATAAATCAACTTCGAACTAAATAAAAAACGTCAAAAAGGGAACATGTTACTCGTATATAAAAATTATCTAAGAAAATAGAACAAAATCTGTACCTATTTTTTCTTAAATATGAAACAAATAATAAGTTCTTAAAAGACTATAGTCATCACAGAGATAAACATATACCATGAAATTTAATAATAGTTTTAAATTATCAATAGTGACAAACAAACGTAAGGAAGGGTACTACCATTTCATATTATTTTATCACATTGCGCGATAAGAGGGGCCTAAATGTGACCCTTGTGGTTTAACCAGTATTAACATGGCTTGTTTTCCTAGCTAACATAATAATTTTATATTAGAACTGAGACGTAGTTTGATGTTCTGTTTGTCAATAACCTGTGTTACTAATTTGCAACATAGATACAAATGCAGGATAGAATTGCCTCCTTAATGCCATCTAGACGGAAAGTGTTTTTAGAAAATAAAAACATAATCATAAGGAGCAAATCTTTCTAAAAAAAAACTTGCTCAAATAACACTCCAGACGACATTACAAAATGCAATTTTTTTTTAAGTAAATTAAAGAAGACCACTAATTGGTTCTTCATTCACTACTGAAAACGAAAATAAAGACGATAACACAGACAAAAATATAATTATGCAAGAAATAGATATTTTGTTTCAAAACAATATGAACAAGCGTTTGCCCGATGCTAAGCAGCGATGTTGTCTACGATGAAGCACACTTGTTCCTTAGATACCTATTTAGCCATGACTTGAAGATCTCCAGACTATATTTTGTTTTTAAAAAATACGACATTCGATTAAGAAGGCCCATCAGTCCTAGATCCAGAACGAAATATTAATAAAGTAGGACAATCTCATCCATGGGGTTACAGTGTCAAATGATACTGACAGTTTAGTACACATTCCGGGCAGTAAACCGTACATTAATCACTGCACTCTAAATATAGACAATAACGCTGATGTCAGGGCTATTGTAATGGAATTACTTGAAATAGGTTTTCTGACACAGTTGATCATTTCGTCTACTTTTAGGTTAGTTAATACATTTTTAATAGGCTCGTTATTTCTTTCGCTGAAGTAGTGAGAATTACTTAATATTTAAGAAGAAGTGAGTATCGAGGAAAATATATTTAATATTATTTTATCAGATGTATTTATTGTATTTTAAATTGAATAGTTTATTAACTAATCTGCATTTGTATACAATACGAGTATACTGATTCGAATGTTCTCAAATTTGTTGAAACAATAACTTACAATATTTTGTTTTTTATTCTTAAAGAATAGACTCCATTAATTATTCACAAGATAATGTCACCAATATTTTTTTTCCTCTGTATATAAATAAAATATGATCTTATCCACTAGATACATTGGTATTTCGATAATAACAAATACCTAAGTGGATTAGAAAATCTGAAATAAACAAACGAAACAAGCTATATTTCGCAAGCATTTCTAAATTTTCACGTCCATATATTCTCACGTATGTTAATACCTGAGATGCAACAAGCGAAGGAAACGAGCACTTATTGCTAATTATTTTATATTCTTCGGACACGGCTAATGATTTAACATTATCGTTATTATTCTGAGCTAGATTCCAATGAAAAGTTCATAGAGTGGAAATTGTTGTTGAACGTGAAATGTGGTAAGTAACTAAGTAAAGCATTCATTTGTATGGCGACGTGCTCTGAAATATCTTATTTTGCATGTCGATTACGTAACAAACAATAAACTGTCCATATTATTTACCGCTTCACTGATTCCTCTTATGATTATAGGTGGCACTAGTTATACTGCAACGTTACTCCGTTGTAAGTTTACTTCAAAAAAATTGTAACTCCAAAGGATTTGTTTGATGTTTCTTAGCATGCAAATAAGACGTAATTGGTGTACGCCCTAGTCATTTTTTCCTAGACGATTTTCTGCATTTTGCATATCATAACGATACGAAGGTTGTATTTATTTCCAACTTACTCTCCCCCTGTGTGTTTTAATAAGCATTGCGGTTTCTTAGACACAATGAAATTATCGTGTGTGTACGCAAATTATTGGCAATAGAACGTTAGAATACGAACGGGCTGTTTAGTAATAAAAACTCGGGTACGCCGGCTAAATTGTACAACCATAAACGTGTGTGGAACAGATGTGTATCGTTGATTGATATTGTAAGAGCATCGTTTGGGGATCTAAGGCTCAGGTGTAAAGGTATGTACCTTCATGAGACTACAAATGGAGAATTCGAATTGAGGATTACAGATTGCATTGATATTGCAGAAACATTCAGAAAATTGAGACGGTAAATTGGAATTTTTGTTTATAGTATTAAAGTGCATAATGGCAGGCTATTGATGATTTAACAACTTTGGAAGATAAGGAAAGCTGTATGAACGAATGGTACAAAGAAATTCACATTCGTCTAGGTTTACATGTTTTACATAAATAATACATTGTAAACAAATAAAAACAAATATGGATTCCACATTGAAAGTTATAGGAAAAAAATATCTGATGCAAATGTGCATAGTCATTATTTCATTGTAGTACCTAATAAAAATGTTACAAATAGAATATCCTCGCAACCGACGACACTGGGAAATTAAACATAAAATTGCTCATACGCATGACGCCTCACACATTATTATATGCAAGAATGTTGCCTTCTTAACCCTTGCATTGGCATTCATTATCCTTAAGCACCCAACACTCTACCTTATCTAGCTTTGAATAAGAAGACATACACTACAATGTTCCTATATCAACCGTATTGTCAAGTACCTTAGAGATCAATTTCCTTTAGATTTATTACATAGGCTTATTCTTTGTCTAACCTAGCCGTTACACCCGCATAAGCTTTGTAATCCAGTGACAACTGTCAGTGTATGAGTCTTCTGCTGCGCGTGTACGCGTGTGCCTCGTATCCTGAGCTTCGCTTCGTAAGTAAAAGTACGTGTGTAGTACATGTCCGTTTTCATGTGACGGTTGATTTGTCCGGTGTTCGATGGTGCACCTGTGTAGAGGGTGCGTGTACGCAGTGCGGGCCGGCTCGGCTAATGGTGCCGGCTTCCGTGGCTACGTCACACCTGACGGAGCGTAACCGCCATCCGTGGAGGTGGACAACCCTCACCCCTGCAGCGCCGAATTGGTGAATTCCGGGGGCAAAGTTGTCAACATGACACGGGTATTTCGGTGTGCGATGGAATTCGAATTGTTGAATGCTTTTTTTATGTAGATAGCAAGTGGTGGAAATTGTTTGATTCTTCCTTCTTCTCTGTGTGAAATGAGCATACATACACTCCAGTTTTCATTATTCTATGTGCTGAGCAGACTGTCACTAAGGCCTACAGATATTTAGGAGACATGACGGATAGCTTAATGCTTACCTGAGATTATTTGCTCGACCGATATATAAATATATTTTAAAATATATGACATTAGAAATTATACATATGTAATATGGGCAAATTGTAATGAACCATACCCTGTTCATATTAACAGTTTTGTTCATCGTTCAAGAATCAGATTAGACATTCCCCTTATTACTCTTACTATTAGAAAATACACAATTGATATCGTTATTCTTTACTAAGTTACAAAAATTATGCGTTTTAGAATGTAAAGTCTGCCAAGAATCTGACCTCCCATCCTTAAGTTGAAAATTACTTAAATGTCATTAGATATTAAAGTTCATTTGTTATTCGTAGCAATGTGATAACTCTACCTTATTGATGTTTTAGTGACACAGGAAGTGTCATCAAAACTCATAGACTAGGATGTGAAATGACTTGTCGGAGTCTGTGTTTCCTTCGCAGTATAGTCTGGAGGTCTTCAAGTCACTGGGGTAAATAGGTAGTAGGTACCTAATGAACAAGTGTGCACATCACTGCTTAACATCAGACAGGATGGTGGTTAATACATTGGCGGACAGTAAAATAGACACAATAGATGTTTGATTGTTCTGACACCTATAAGCTTTTACTGTCCGGGAAAGAGTAAAACGCTAATGCGTGTATTTTGAGAAAAAACTTTCTTACCTGACAGTATCTACTTTAGATTTTTAGAATACTTTCAGAAACTTCATCAATCTCGCCAACAAAGCTCCGGTACGTCGGCCCACACAAAAGACAGCTAAGCGACGTCTGTATGGAAGTTGATTAAGAAACCGTATTACACGGCGTAGTTGTAAAGTTGTCTTTTTTTCTCGTGTCGAAATTGAACTGTTAGCTCAATCTATTTAGGCAGGTTATATTGTTAGGCACATTTCATACGAAACATTTACTGTATCTTGATAACTATCTGAACCAGACTGCTTCGTTTTTTTTTTTTGTCACGTTTTACGTCGTTTACTAGAGATCTGTTTGTCTCTTAACACTTCCGTGGATAGTCGAATTAAGAGAATAGAATTTTTAGTTGTTATTACGTCGATAGTCGGGATCCGTGCATCACATGTCCACGAACGTGTTAACACATTAGCGGACAATAAGTCAATCAAATTTATATAATAAATCTTTTTATTTTTTTATTATAACTTTTGTAACCGTTCAAAGTCTTGGAAAGTTCAATATTTTTTTCTATAGATACAGTCAGACAAGACCACCCTAAGGTTGAAATTAACATGAATGTCATTAGACAGTAAGATTAATTGTTTACTTGTCACGATATCTATGGGTCCGTTGGTGCAGTGGTCAGCATGTCTGCCTCTGTTCCGTAGGGTCGTGAGTACGATTCCCATCGCTGACAGGTATTTATGTGATGAGTACAAGTTCCTGTCGGATGTTTCTGGGAGTTTCATGTATAGAAGTAATAATTTTAAAGGAAAAAAAAATATTTTTGTAAGTATATTTCGTTGTCTGAATTCCATAACTTTAGCATCATTTAGCATCATGGGATTAAGGCAATGTGTGTGTTGTTGAAAAAATATTATTATATTATTTTCAAAATAGTGAAAGAATTAATGAGTAACCAACACGAATTTTTTTTTCAAAATAGTGAAAGTATTAATGAATCTTTCTTGTCCACAGTATATTTCAAATGTAAAATTGACAAATGGTAAGATTGCACAAGGCATCCTTATCGCTCAGAGCGATTTCTTCCAGGTAACCTTATTGAGAAAAATACTACATTACGAACTTAAAACAAAACTAGTTTTGTATTTTACGAAACGATTATCGATTCTAGTTTCAATTGAGCGGTTTTTCGTTTAAGAAACAATTGATGAATAGAAGTTATTTAGATCAAAGTTGCTATATTAACTTGACCCTTGCAATAGACTTTAAGCCCTATGAACATAAGTTTAAGGTGCAAATTGCTCATTCCATTAATGGGAACGAAACATTTGATCTATTTGGTGTTTTAGTAAAGAATTTCAATTAATTATTTCTTAAACCAGTAGTCGTTACCATTTCATATCTAATCTCATGATTACCTGTTGCAGTTTGAGTCATTAGATAGGTACTTATTTTTTAGCAATATTATCTTTTTTTTCAATGTTCGTTGTTATGACTCCGTGTTTGTTTCTGTGTGTCTTCCGAGAGTTATTTGCGTGAGTGTTAGTATGTATGAGAGCTTTTCCAACACGTAAAAATATTTGTTTGTTTTCTTTTTTTTTCATAACTAGTGGAACAGACTTAGTCAGGTTCTAGGGTCTTGAATAAGAATATAGATTTCTAAAAATCTATCGTGTACTAAAATACAAAAAAAAAACTATTCAAATCGAAGCTGATAGACGTCTGAACAGAATCAAAACAAATAAATTCAATAAACAAGAATTACTTCCTTAAACTCAGGAAGGAAGTAGAAATATGAAAGCTCCCATTTTTTTCAAAAATCCATTTTTAAAATCCATAAAACAAATCTATCAATGCCGATTGTTCTGGCAGATTAAGATTGAGATAACCAGCTTTATATTAAGGAGGGCCTTTCACGACCCTTTCTTCCTAAGCCGCTTTTAAAGTTCGTCAAATAAAGGGGTTTGCGATGCGCAACGAAAGCTGAGATACGGGACCACAACTGTATTTGCTATTAAAGAGAGGTTCAACATATTCATGGGAAACGAAGAAATTATATAAACACTGGCTCTGCCGCGCGGTTTATACCGTGTATTCCGCTCTTAGGAATATCTGGATAAAAAGAATTTAACACATTGGAGGACAGTAAAATAGACACAACAGCTGTTTTATTGTTATGACGCCTATAGGCGTCGTCGACCAATCACGGCATAACGCTGCTAGTTGCTATTGGTGGATGGATGGACACCAAATAAACTAACTTTTGTATTAGTCTCACGTCAGTGATCTATACAAATCTCTTTAGTTTTGTGTGTTTTGTGACATAACATACTTCATTTACAAATAAAGGCCCACATTTATTGTTTTTTTTTCCATATCCCAAAGTTATCTCCCGAGACAAAAATCTATACGTTTTTTGTATGAAGATGTTTTTTTTTTCCAAAAGTGTATTTGCTCATTTTTCCCATGTTCGAGGCGATTAGTATTAAGTCCGACTATTCTATGAAAGTTGTTCATTGCAACAAAATATTACGTATGTAAATAAATATAAAAATCCAGTGTCATGATGTTTGTTCCCAATGAACTCTACAAGGCAAGGCTACAGTTATTCACAAAAGTTGGCATTTATATGTAATTTCGTTCAATTTGAGAGATAGGATAGTTTATATTTCGTGACATCCACTGTGCTGAGCACAGGTCGCCCCGGAGGTTATACTAGTTTTATATTCATATTTAGAAGCTGGATGCGAGAAGCCGAAAACAGATCACAGTGGCGTGCAATTGGAGAGGCCTATGTCCAGCAGTGGAAATAAATATCTAGTCTTGTCACACAATAAGTGGCCGTCAGTGTTACGACCTAGGTCAATGGTAACGACCGATGACAGCGCCCCTCTTCCCGATGAAGCGCGTACATTTTTTTACATCACCCCCCCTCTACCCCTCGCTCATCACATGCAAATAGCATTAAAAACTGTTCCCCTCCTAATTAGTCAAATGATTTACATAAACAAGTGGTTAGTCCATACACCATACTAGGACAAGGCATAATTACAATTATGCATTTTTCTTTCAAAAAACTTGACGCGCTGTTTATAACGGTGCGGTGGAGTGCGGGGCGTCGGGCGGTGCGTTCCCGATTGCATCGCATCCGCCGATAAATCGATAAACAAGTCGGGGGACTGTGACGAGTTTCCCAACTACCTGCAAATTATAATAATCGCTGCGCTACTGTTTTCGCAGTTCGTAAACAGAGCTTTAATTGTTGAGAAATGGATGCGCCGGCGCATTGTTGGCGCCTCGAGTGTGAGCCGCGCGTTCGAAACTTGCGTACGTTAAAACGTATAATGATTTTTTTTTTCTTTGTACAACTTTTTTTTTTGCTAGTTATTTAATATGGTCTGTTTATGGAAATCGAAAGTTTCTATACAATTTTCGAGAGCCTTTCGTGTCGGAGGCCCCGCGATCGTCGGCCGATACCCGGAGCCGCGCATTAATTACTTAATTCCGATGCGTGAGTTTCACGATACACATACGGTAATTATATTGTTGTTTTTTTTTTACTTTTCTTTCGCCTACAACACAAGATAGTGGCGTCTAAAATACTCGGCCGGCTATCGGCTGCATCGCGCTCGTAAACAACCGTTGTACTTGCCTACCCGCCAGAATTAATATTACTAAAAGTGTGCACCTATCAGGATTGCGTGCGACCAAAACCTCTTTCCGTTGGAATTGGAATCCGCAACTTCCTTTTACAAAAGCAATTATTACCCATCAAAAATGTACGCGCTCACCGCAGTGCGTTCTGTGCGCGTTCACACACCGCGTAGCGCGTAAAACATGCGCGGGCGCAGGCTCAGCCGTGCATTAGCATTGCGCGACAAGTTGCATTATTTGCCTTCAGAACTTTCACCGGCCAAGCGTTAATCGACACCGGCGATCTCGTATTGATACCGCATAACTTATAATATTATAAAGCATCATAAAAAGCGCCCACGCGCGTGCAAAAACCTAACGCGAACGTTAAACAACGCGCATCCCCGGCATAATATAAATTCAAATTCACCGAGGACTTACTAAGAAGGAAGGATACCTATATTGAAAGAAAAATCTACTACGAAAAGCAATAAACATTTATTGGCTGACATATCTTAGAATTGGCATGCCATCTGTCTCCGCGGTGACGTTTTCCACGTCTCGTGCGCAGGTGCGCGCGCGCATGTGCGCGTGTGTACCTGTGACTGTGTGCGCGCGGGCAACCGCCGTCAGTACTTACTGATGCGTTTCGCGTCGCTCAACCCCCGCGGTCACCCCACACTATGACTTGTTCCCGATCGATTTACATACAAATATAGTCAAGCGCTATAGTTTTTGTCATATTTTTTTTTTGCACTTCATTAGAAACGATAATCTATTAGACAGGGTTGAATGGCAAGTAGTCGCATACATATGGAGACAACAACGTTTACGTATGGAGCTGTTTAAGTATAGCTCGGGGTTAACGCAGCGAAACGGCCGTAATCGTTAATTACGCAATGAAAATGCGTAGGCTGCGTTATAATGACCAGTTATTAAAATATAAGCCAACAACGAAAAAAAAGTAACTTCTAATCATTCACACCTTGTATTTGCTAAAGTAGGAGGAAGCAACTGAGTATGCATGAGGTAAGAAAGGGAAAGGGCTTTGGGTGAAAATTACCCGTGTTTGTTCATGATTACAGCTAGTAGATATAATTAAAATTAATTTCATTGGTTCTGTTTAATCTCTTATGAGCGAATTGATGTACAAAATCTAGGCTTTTAAAGGATTATTAGGGGACTAGAATATAGTGACACAGAGAAATGGATATGATAGGTACACTTAAAATACACTTCACGCCTTTTAATCCCAAAGCGGGGCAGGCAGAGGCACCTATAGATATTTTGAAAATACAATTTGTTGATCAAGAAGTGTCTTAGAAATAAACAAGCTTTCAAAAGCTCATACCATCCCACCTCGTAGTTTTACCCCCGGTTTTATCCCGGTTATTCCGTTCCCATGGGAATCTCGGAACAGCTTATACAAATCCTAATCAATGTCTTAATTTACATACATCTCTCCAACAATTTCTATCAAATTCAATTTAGTAGCTTTTCCCTGAAGATGTATATAACAAACATATCAATATATCATATCATACACAAATTTTCGCATTTACCTATACATATATAATTAAAGGTTAACAAGTAAGTAATTACTTCTAAAGAGAATTGTTTTTTTTTAAATTCCAAACAAGAGTAAAAGTGTGTTATTACTAGTTTAATCCAAAAACATCCCTTCACAGCACATGTTGGTAGGCGTGTCGCCACGGAACACTGCACTACCTGTATAACCCTCCTCCAGTGGCGTGCACACCATATAGGCAAAAAGACACTGCCTACCTTAGTATTTTGCTTAACTGACTAATAATAAATATTGTTAGAACTTTTTTTTGTTGTACTCACGACATAGGCTAACGAAGGTCCTGTGTTTTGTGGGTGAGTAGATGGGTAGGTATCTATTATATATTTCCTAAAGACAAGTTACCTATACCTACATAGGTATCAATCCTTGGTGATTACTGCCAACCCATGTCGTAAAAGCCAGTGCACGCCGCTG